>JAACJT020012429.1:0-44504 GCA_009936485.2 Gymnarchus niloticus | reverse complement strand
AGTCTCCATCTGCAGTGATTTTTGAACCCAGGAAAATAAAATCTAACACTACTTCCACTTCTTCCCCCTCTATTTGCTTTTTTACTTTTCATGAAAATGACCGAGTTGTACCCTTAGAATGTATCTAATACATTGCTGAATAGCATTTGCTCAGCAGAATATTTTGCCTTTGTTTCAGGATGAGAGATGAAAATTGAATGTGTAAAGTTAAATATATAAAGTATTAAACTACAGTGGAATAAAGTATTTAATCAGTTCAGCACTGATGTTCAGGTAGTGTGTTCGATGTGTTTTCTAAACTGACCTGTTTCCTGTATGGACCTTCAGCTCCAAAACAGGACTTTGCTCAGTTGCGTTCAGGTTACACCATCCCTGGTCTCTTCTCCATGCTTCCTGCCATTCCACCACTAGATGGCAGTGGAGCTGCTACTGAAGGGTCTCTATAAAAATGTTTGTACAATTATTACTCAGGATCACCCCTCAGAAGCCGAAGACAGTTTGGGACATACACAAAATTTAGCATCTAGCATGCAATAATATTTTTTCAGCATATCTGCTGCACTTAGTGTTTACATAATCATTTCTTGAAAAGGTAGGTGTGACAGGTTGTTTCAGCTTGGGGAAATGATTTCTCTTTAATGTTGTGCTTTGGCTGATTTGTTACACTTTGATTTAGCTTCAGTCACCCTTGCCAAATAGAAAATAATACATACGTATGACTAGAGGTGTCTCAGACATGTTCCAGAATGAAGTAATGTCCTTATTTGAGAAGGCGTGGATAATGTACATGCTGTAATGCATTTTTCATACAGATGACCTGGTATAGGACTATTTTGCCAGCACCTTTGAACCTAAAGTCCATCACTCAATGAATGTAGAATCATTTGTCTTGCCGTACTGAGAAAGATTTTTTATTTTTTTTCGGTTCTTGCAGTACTCAATCATAACTAATTTCCTCAATATAGGTGGTATGAAATGCTTCCCAATTTATACCATGCACCATGCATAATCTGTATTCCATTAATATATCTAGATCTTTATTTGAAAGCGGAAAAGATCACCTCCCAACATTATGTCTGTTTAAACTGTTTGAAATCAACAGTTATTCTTGTGTTGCCCAGCACTGGCATTTCAGAAGATTTTGGTGATTTTGAAACAGTATAGCACCTTTTACCAGACCAGTTTGTAAAAGGCAAATGGAATCAAGAAAAGAACTTTGCTATGAAAAACAACAAAGGCCGACCCTTTCAAAAAAGGTTTTTTTCATTTAAATAAAAAATCGATTGCTCTTCTGAATTCATCGCTTTGATTTGTAAACAAGCATGATTTGAATCTGAATATCTTTCAAATGATTATCTTTATAAAGATGAACCCTTTTATGTCACACTGTATGCTTCTGCCAAAGATAATGATTCATATAGATTGCAAAAAGAAGAGGAAAATAATCAGATCAGACTTCAAACAAGACTGAACAACACTGCTGGCTGTTGTAATATAGCCCTGGAGAAATCTCAGGCAGGAAGTGCCTACAGCTAATTGTTTATCCATTTCAGAGAAAATCCAGAGAAAATATAGCTTACTTATCCTTCAGCTTCAATTAGAGCAGACTTAAAAGATTGTATGACTTTACAATCAATGCACTGTTATGTTTTTTTTTTTTTTTTTTTTTCCCTCATGGAGCCCTGTAATTAAATGGGTAATATAAATAACAAAAATCTTGCATGAAAGATTGAAAGATGCAGAGACAACTGCCATTTTTTACTGTTCCTTTTTAATTAAGGAGATACATAGCATTTTAAAAACGTGGAGTGTACAGAGAATAGAATAAAATGCTCTGTTGTCTTTGCAGGGCAGTACAATGAAAAGTAAAGTCTTAATTAGAGTTAATTTTTAATAAGTAAATTCTCAAATAAAGTAAAACGAAAATGTATGTAAAATTAAATAAAGTATACTCAACTTTAAAACAAAATGTGTGATGTATGACAGGGTGGCAGTGTATTAAATATAACGTGACAAGTGGGTGAACAAAGTGTCATGCATTAAAACAGTGACGTTAGCATTAGCGCTTGAGAAGAAGCTGGTGTTTAGCCTAGCTGCTCATGCCAGGATGAACCTGCGGCTGTTAAATTAGCCAGTCAGAGATGGTGACTGAGATCTTGACATTACCTAATGCTTATAACAGACCCTGAGATTAATACTAATGCAAAATGAGCTGGTGAGCAATAGGTGCCTAAGATAACCTTTGTTTCAGGTTCACTTTAGCAGCATCTGTAGTGAAAATTCCTTTAGTAAACCACCTTTCACCGCTTGATGGCGCCAAAAATCTTCCAAAGGCCTGCACCTGACGGTCAGATGCTGGCATATGACAGTTTTTGTAAAAAAATGCAACACTTCAACAGAAAAAAACCTACACTTCAACAGAAACGACTGTACGTTACCCTGCCTGTCATCTGAATTTGGTCACCTAATCTCATCAAAATCACAAACAATGTGTTCTCTGTGATCAAGCGATATACTCACTTGAACATATTTCCATGACCTTTTTTGCACATGTTTGGAATTCCTGTCCAATGGGAGGACTGTTTCAGACATTTACTTCATGCTCACCCTCTGCCTTCTCAGCACACGGTCCATAGTGGATATAATAACACACCTGATGGCCTGGAAGATACCATTGTCCTCTATAATGTCTGTTTGGATGCCTCCTAGTCTTATGGCATTATCTGACAACATCATTATGATTATTAGTTGTGCTTCTTGTTCTTCATTGAAGTGATGGTTTCTTCCACCATTACATGGTCTTCTACATATTCTACAGAAGAAGATTTGTCAATACTGTGCCACCCATAGGCATAAAAAGCCAGACTGTGCACTTGAGTAAGATTTATCAGTTCTCAGTGTAAAATGTCCTAATGATTCCAGTAACAGTGTAAGAGATTTGGCTGCACTCACTGTCCAGCTTCTCTCGTTCTCGTGCTGAGGTTGATACTGTAACATCGCCAACAACAATCGTTCTCATTTTGCTGGAAATATCCCTTTGTCTTCCGCATCCTCTTCCTCTTCCCCTTTGGGCTCATTCTTGTTCCATTTTTCATTACTTCCCTAAAAAGGAGAATGACACAGGTGTGTTCATGGTGAGAAATGGGCTAATTCAATGAAAGTTTTGTTAAATGCGTGCTAAATGAGTTTGTCACAAATTTATAGTTGCGACAAAACAGTGTATAATTCTGAAAAGTTAGCAAGAGCAATTGCCTACTTAGTGTATGATTTCAGTCACAGTGTGTATCCAATTGAGAAAAACTGCAATTATCTACTTCTTTATGAATCTTTGTTTATTTGCTACAAAGATAACAAGCTATCTTCCAAATTTAATTTTATCTTTTACAAAGGAGAGTGGGAGATTTTTTTTTTCTTCTGGTGCTTGTTCCATATGATGTAAAACCTTAGTTCAGTCCCCGAGGTGTGAAACTGATAGCAATATTTGAAAACTGATATCAGTATAGGAAATAATTCCTTGTGGGACGTTATCTGAAATTTCTGGACTAACATTAAACACAACAATGACAGAGACACACAAATAAGCTAATTTTGTAATCTACATCTCAGGGGAAGAGGAATGAAGTCCAAACAGATTACTACAGTATATAACAGATTCTGCTACCAGGTCCGGCTTCAAGCAGAAGGACAGAAAACAAAATGCTGTTCGGCTGAGTCCAGTAGGTCTTTGATCAGAGGGCTGTCTTCACAGTAACTAGGGTTATTACAGCACTAAGGTTCCCCAAATTATGGCCAAAAGTCTGATAAAAATAACTATGGCTAGCTGAAATCTGATGACAGCATAAAGACAGCAAGATGTCTTCTGACAATAGCAGTAAGAAAGAGAAGTACTGTGTCTAGTAGGGAAGTGACACATTCTCTCCTCATATTTTTCACCCAAACATCAACTTAAACTTAGCCATAATAAGACAACAATATTCCTTCAGTTAATAAAAAGCCAGATAACAGGAACATCTTCCGATGGGGGCTGATGTAACGTAGAAATGAATTTGAAACTCCGTTTTCCCTTGAGTTCTGAATCTCATCTCTCTTGTGTAGAATGCAGCAGTGCCCATTGATAGCCACTGTCATATTTTATACCTCTCCTGCAGCTGTACCACCCAGTTTTTGGTAAGGCTACTGCTATCAGGGGACTCAGTTAAAGATTCAGCACAGATTTTTATCACCCTCAGGGGAAAAAAAAAAAAATATATATATATATATATATATAACCCATCCATTCTCCAAACTACCTTGTCCTATTCAGTGTCAACTGGAACCTATCACAGGCAGCCTAGTGCACAAGGTGGGAGACACCCCTGTATGGGGTGCAAACCCATTGCAGGGCATAGTCAGTCACACACAGAACTTAGAATGCTTATCTTTGGACTGTGGGAGGGAAATGGGGTACCCAGAGGAAACCAGCAAAACACAGGGAGAACATGCAAGCTCACACAGAGTGGGGGAGGGATTTGAACCTCCAACCCTGGAGGCTGCCGTATCCCCCACGTGTAAGTCAATAGTTGATTTTTTAAAAAATAAGATAAATTTCCACTTGGGACAATGACAATGGAATGGCTCATTGACCTAGTTAGTTAACGGAAACATATGAACATTCCCTTATTCCTGCAGATCGATAGTATGAATCGGAGCACAGATGAAACCACAGATTCCAGTTGTAGACACAATGTCATAAGCTACAGTTTCACTCTGTCCATACATGACAGAAACTCATGCAGTTTGCATGTACGTTGAGTGCTCGTCTAGGTGCGTGTATGTGTTTGTCTGCATGTGTGGTGTATGTGTGCATTTTTTTATGCCTGTGTGTTTATGTCTTTTGTGAGATGTGTACTTGTATGCATGCGTGTGCGTCTCTGTGCATATGTAGATGCGTTTCACCCTTTTTGTGTAAAAGGTCTCTGATTTATGCAGTCCAAGGATTCAGTTAATCATCAAACTGAAACCACGTAATTAGAAATTAACCAGGTGTTAATTTCCAGACTGAGCGATAGTTCCAGACCTGGGGTCCAAGTACAAATGAAGGAACAGGCTTTCTAATTAATGATGGTTTGCAAAAGCTGCTCTTGATCCCTAAGCTGACCAGCTTGTCATCATGACATTGATCAATGTTGCAAGTGAATGTCTACCTACATGAAGGCAGTCTAACCTGATCAATCTCCAGGTAGCTCTTCCAGTTCAGTCTAATAATGGCTTTAGCTAAACCCTTGACTTACACACTGCTACCAAGACATTCAATTTTACAGCTATTAACCTTGACAGGTAGAGTGGGAACAGAAATGCAAAAGATTATAATGAATGAATGTAAATTCATTTTGATACATATATGTACACAAAGCAAGAATGGAGCTATTGGTATTAAATTATATGTTCTCTAGCAGATGGTGATTAAAGGGAATGTTCATATAATTCTATGCAGCATCCTCACACATTGTGCTAAATGTGCTCATTGTTAAAGAGAATTTGTGAGAACCAAGAATTTTTAAGTTTCATAAAATAAAATGTAAGATTAGCTTCTATGGCCCAATGAACAGATCCACTTAACATATGGGAAGCTTATACAGGGGGTTTGGAAATGTAACAAATTGTGGTAGAGAATGGAACACAGGGGGTCGCCATTTCAGCATGGGCAGAAGAGGCAAGACAAGAATGGAAGAAGATGTTGTGAGAGAAGGCAGAATGTGCACAGAAATGGCAAAAAGACATCATGAGCGAAATGGCTACCTCAGTAAACAAAGGACTTGTCACCTAACTTTACCCCACCCTGGTACATTCACGTCTTTTTCTTGTCCTTTATCAAAACTGCTCTCCTCTCTCACAGGCCATTTCACAGGCACCTAAGATGGCAAGATGGACACTGCTGAAAACTTTTCCCGCACAAAAAAAAAAAGTATGGTTTTCAGAATATCACGCGACATTTTCTGTGATTCTTTTCACATGTGCAAGTCTGTTTCTTCTTCACGCTTTCACGTTTATTTTCACAAGTGAAAATTTCAGCTAGCATGTGAAGAAATAATTACATTTGCCTTGTTTATTCTAGGGCCATAGGTAGCACTTCCAGAGTTGGGGGTTTAAATCCTGCCTCCACTCTTTTAGTATGTGCCCTGTGGCCAAAGACATGTGATCTATGTTGATTCTATATTGCCCATAGTGTGAGATTGTGCCCTGCGGTGGGGTTGGCATCCCAGCCAGGGTCTGCCCTACGCTGTCAGATAGGCTCCAGGCAACCCTGCACAGGATAAGCTGTTTTAAAAATAGATGGATACACATTTATCTCACATGTAAAAATACATGTTTTTCACATGTGAAACTGTGTATTTCACGTTTTGTTTTTTTCGTAAAAGTTGGCATAGTATCACAAGCGGTTTTTTGTCCAGCTCCTCCAAAGAACATTTTTAGTATAGTGATTCTTGGTGCCAGATGTCATGGCTCCATCTCAGAAGCAGCTAAACAAGTTTGATTTTCACACATTACAGTGTGTAAAATTTACAGATAATCATATTATGAACAACAAAACCTCAGGTTATAATTGCATTTCTATTGGTGAAAACACTGAGAGAGGTCAGAGGAGAAAGGACAGATTTGTTAGACATAACAAAAAGGCCATAAGTAAAAAAAAAATGATAGCTCAGTAAAACAGTGTTAAGCAGAATGACGTCTCAGACCACAGGTGTCTACCTCTGAAGAAGTTCTGGAATCAATAGTGGTTCCTGCCTGGTACTAGATTTGTATAAAGTGGTTATTGAATGTATGTGTAACCTCAAAGGTGGAGTAAGAACATAAGAGATTCAAACAAAAGATCAGTGAGCCTTCAAATACATATTTTGGCCAGTAATCTCTGTTTAGAACATCAAAGAGCCATGGTAGCAGTTTAATTGCTCCTGCTTCATACAATTTACAGTGATCCTTTGCTCAATTATGATGTCTTAGTAGAGGTCAGAAACCTTATCCCTTCACACAACAGCAAATATTTATTCCACATCATTTCTAACATCGATTTGCCAATAATTCCCATACCATTGTCCAAAATTGATCTCTGCTGGTGAAAAAAATGGCTCTGGCATTCAGAAATATGGTCATCCGTGTAGTTAGAGATGGAGAAGTAGAGTAAATCAGCACAAATGGAGCTCTAGTCCACAGCTCTCTATTGGGTGGTTCCTTTCAAGGTTTCTTCCTCCTGAGGGAGTTTCTCTTTTCCACTGTCAGTTTTGGCGTACTCTATGGGGACCTTGGGTCCAGGACATTGTGAAGCGCCCTTTGTGAAAGGCGCTATATAAATAAAATTAAATTGGATTGAATAATACAGTATGGAAGATGAATGATAGATGAACATTAGCTGGAGCTGAATCTATGCACTCTTTGTATCTTTAACTGGGTAAGTTCATAGAGCATCTTTGGATACACTGTACAGTTTGATCTTAAGGCAACATTAGGCTATGTTGAAAACCGCGCACTTGTATCCATCCATCCATCCATCCATCCATATACCCAGGTATACATTGACGTTGTAGGAGCAAAACACAAACTAACATACACCAAAAAGAAACAAAAGAAAACACAAATGACTGCCAGTATCATAAAACAGGAGAAAAGTCATTCTGAATGAAATGGCATCCAGCCCTACAATCTTCAGACATTTAACACAATCGGGAGAGAAGCAGGAACAGATCAGAAAACATGCGATGATGGTTTTCTAAAGTTTAAATATATGACTGCACAAGGTCTGCTCACTCAGGGTGGTAAACCATTGGGGACTGTGGGTCGATGTACAGAGGTTCCTCATCTTCTATATTGGCCAAACAGCATCCCTTGGTATTGGAGGGACTCTAAATTACCTGCATGATGGACATGACAGACTAGAAATGACGGTGAGGGATTTTATACACGCGGATACCACACCCACATCTACACACAGACACATACAAGGTGGTCGAGGATGTAACATAAAAGCTACTCTGAAATGAAAATACGAAACATAGATCATAAAAAAGGGCACAAAATCCAGCCCAGTCAAACTGGGTGATACACTCAGACCAGGGGAGGGAATGAGTCTTCATTTTGCCTTACTTATTTATGGTAATCTGTCTGGTACCTTTCAGACAGCATTTATGTTCCCTTTGGTCATACCAGCACTCTGAATGTAGAAATGCTGTGCTTTAAGCTAGACTTACATGGATTTGTACAAAGAAATTACCAGCTCTCCATAAACCACTGAGGATAATTCAGGATTATGCCTGTTGGGGGATTTTGTATTTTGTCTTAAAGCAAAAATGATCCTCTGGATGGAAATTTCTACGCCACACTGTACAGTTACAGAATACTGTAAACTGGCTGGCAGTAATCATTTCTGGTGCCCTTGAAAACATTCACATGTCTCGGTGGGTATCACTCTAGGTTCACCTGTTTTTTTCAATCTCGGCCTGGCTTTGCATGTGTTTCTGTGCGGAGTCATGCTCTCCATGTATTAGATTTCCTCCAAATATTCCGCTGTCCATGGACATGCAGGTGAAGTAGTGGGTATAATATACAGTATCTTTTATAAGTAGGTTTTTGTTGTGCCTTGTGCTGGACTGGTGTTCCATCTAGGGTATTCCAAAGGTTTTCTTGGGTGGGTTCCAGTTTCTAAACTTGAGCGTTTATTTTGTCCTTGTGATGTTTCAGATCTTTCCTCACCGTTCCTCCATCGGACCAGTTTTGGGACAGTTGGCTTTGTGTGACGTAACGCTGATGTGGAGATCTGGGGGAGGAGGCTTACTGACCATGGTCCTGAATCCTGGTTCTACAAGAGTACTGAATGGACTGCTGGTCAGCATTACAAAGAATTAATAAAATAGTGTAAGACTAACCCCAGATACTCTTGTTTGTAGGTTACTGGTAGTTTACTTAGCGGTGCAGAAAGCTCATTCATGGCTGCAAGAAGCACTTGCCTGCAGTTGTTCTTTCCAAAGGACATTAGTAATATTGTACTATCAATATTAAGTATAGGGTGCCAAGAATTTTATCAGTACCATTGTTGGAGTTTTGTTTGAAATACGATTAGATGAGGCTTTTCCCCAGGAAATATACAGGTATATGTTAACACCAAAATATTTGTGATGTCAACGTATTTGTGGAAAAACTGGGGGATTATCTAAAAAATAATACTTATGCAACAAGTGTAACATTTATTGAGTCACGTCTATATAGAGTTATTGAAATGTAATAACCATCTCTCCTTTAAAGCTAACTTCACACTGATGCTATAGTTCAGTGATGATTTAGTCATCATCTAATCTGTGTTTTGATGCATCAAATATACCCATTATGCATCAGCCACCAGTTTATACACTTGTCCGCAAATGATAGAGTTGTGAGTTGATTATATATTCCTTGGTAGAAACCAGCTGATGAAAATACAAAAGGACAGTGGACACTGGTGGATGTGGCTCTACTCTTCGGGATGTCATGTGACTGTGTTACACTGATATTATTATAGTACAATCTATAAGATTACTGACATGGGAACATAGAGACATGTGTGATTCAGACACCGGGATACCCCTGAGAGACATACATGTATAAGTTTTTTAACATCTCCCACTGAGATACATGTACATGCCTTGAACACGGAGTCCCTTGCAGGGGAATATGTGAGCTTTGATGGACAGGTAGACTCATTATCTCCATGGCTGCTGACACCAGCTTTAATATGCTGAAAATACAAGATAGAGGAGACAGGTTGATTTCCAGCTTTGACTCAGAAAGCTCTGTTTCGCTTTCCGCTCTCCTTGTCTCCCTCCCTATATGTGATTGTTTCTTACGTCATCTATGGTTCGGAGATTGAGAGACAAAAAAACATGAAGACCTCAGCTGGCCTTTAACTGCGTTGTGTGTGTGTGTGTCTATAAATCTGAACAGGCCGTGGTCTGCACCCACTTCCGTAAACAAACAAATCTAAAACCAGGGGACAACGTATTGAAATCTTGTTTTTTTTTTTTACATCTGAGGTTTGATGTGTTTGTTTATAAATGATGGTGAGGGTCATGCACGTGTTAAACAGCCCCTGAAAAATAGAATTGAAAAAGGGTGTCCTTTCATTTCCCCATGACTGTATCTCAGACATTCTCCTCCACACGACTGCCTTCCTCCAGTTGTCAGCGCTGTTTCTGGGATCCACCAGGCACCATGGAACCATTTCACATGCCTGATATGTGCCTCAGATAAAGATGTACTGCAAAGATTTTGCCAGTTTTATCTGTTTCCTCATATTACCACCAGAGGGCAGACATAGCTTAGGTTGAGCACTACGATCCTAAGGCATCTGAGATTAGTGTATTGCAAGATTCGTGAAACAGATTAGGTTGGAATAGATTTTTCCAACACTTTACTGGATGAGTTTTAATATAGGAGCAATAACATATGTATGGATTTGCCAGCATTAACAGAACAAGTTCTATGGCAATTAAAAATATATCTCCAAGAACACAAGAAGAAATGAACAATTCAGAGAGTTTATACTGGAGGGACTACGCTATAATACAGCAATACTATTTCATGCTGCTGATTAATTCAGATCTCAGAGATATGGAGCTTTTTACCCAATATTTGTAGTCCACTTTTGAAAGCTGTCTAGCGGGTAACAGAGGTGTCTGAGATCATTTCAGCTTAAAGCTGCAAAGCTTCAGCTTGTTGTTCTCTGATGAGAAACCATTGGTCTTTCAAGTTTCCCATGAGAAAGTTTTGCATTACTGAGGTACAACAGCGCGTTGTCATTCCTTCTTTGAGCACTGACCACAGTGCAGCTGGGAGCTCATTCTTGAGCTGCCCCCACCACCCTGGAGAGTTGCTGTTTTCTGCATTGTTCTTGTTTTCCTCCTAGAACCAATATCAACACAAATCGTATCTGAACAATTTGTGGCAAATGGATGAAAAATTAGTTTCGTGCCACCCTGCTCTCAGGATTTTATGCATGATTTTATGAAAGTTCACATATCAATTCCATCCACATCCACCACACTTGCATTGTATATTCATTGCTATTGAATCTCATCAATTCTTGGCCATTTGATAAGAACTACGTGTTGTCCAATTTCACATTTTGATTCTGCACAATATTATTTCTAAGCACTCGAAGTCTAAAAGTGTTGGATTTAGCTTTACAATGTATATAATCTTTAGGTAATTATGGTAATCTTTTTTTAAGATAACATCAGGGCTCATCAAACAATGCAACGATGCACTCCTATGCCAACTAATACCATCATCAGATACAGTGTGCAAAGGAAATGATCTGCAAGTCAACATGAAGCCTTTTTTGCCTTTCTAGACAAGGGTCCAGTACAGACCTCCTTTTTGCTATAAGAGGACCATGTTAACCGGTAACAACTCAGAAATAACGTATTTTACTTAAAAAAGAATGGGAAATGGGAGCAGAATGCATAAAATTACAGTACCTCTCTAACTGTTCCACCCCACCATCTGCAAAATCATTATCCAAATATTAAAAAGCTCGGTACTTAATGCATGTGCATTAAATTGCATTAATAATGTAGTTTGATTGACGTGGACACCGTTGATTTTTCCCTCATGGTATATGGGCTGTTGCATTAAGCGTATGAACACTTGCCTTGTGTCAAAGGCTATAATCACAATCCAAGTCTGTCTACAGTTGCTGAAATTGTTTATAAGTATAAAATTATGCAGTATAAACACCTTTTACTATATTGGAGAGCCTCAGTTTAACTTTAACAACCATTAGTTTCAGCTGTAACAAAGCAACAAACAATCAGTCCGCCCCACCAGCTGTTCTGTGACTGACCGTTTTCATGTTTCACGTAAAGACAGCTCCACATCGCACTTACGGAGAGCTGCGCTTCAAATATTGCACATAAACATTCTTAAAACTCTCACAAAGCTACCACGATGTTTCACTGGTATAAACTCATTGCCTAGAGGCAATATAAAGAGACTTAATTGTGGCTGACCTCAGGCACCAGGGTTGTTCTGTCGTTTAGTTCTTTTATCAAGGAGAGGACATGGAATTAATGGACACATTTCTTTGTGATGTGCCCAGACTATGTCCAGTGGAGGAAATTTTTTGCCATGTGATGTCAGAGCTTCATTTTACGCGCTTCAGTTTTTCAACTCCATCTTCCATCCATCTTCCTACATGCAAGACTTTGCTCTTCCATTCCTTCCAGAGCTTTTTAGAGTAATTTAAATGTCCTCAACAGGACTCACTTCAGCATGTCTAGTCTTAATGAAGCCGGGCTCTGCTGTGTATGGCTCGGGGCTGTTTTGTGGCTTTCCATGGTCATCTGTTCTCTTCAATATGATACACTGCTCTCCTACTAACTGCTAAATCCTTTCAGCTCAGGGAAAGTATTCTTCCATGGTTATTTTACACTTTCCAGTTTATGTCCATCCTGTGTCCAGGAAAACTCAGCCTTGTCCCTTTCAACCAGTCCTTTGTCGAAAGAATTAAAAATGTTAATATCGAACCAGAGAAAAGAGAAACAAGGATTTGCTTTGATGAAAAAGCAATTTCAAAGGACAAAGACATGTTGACGTGCCTCTTTCAGCGGGTATATTTTTGTGAGCCAAACTTCAAGAGCAGAAAAACAAACAGAAATCTTCCAAAAAAAATGAGGCGCTATAATATTTACCAGCTCAGACTTTATTGTGGGTGTATGTTCAGCTTCCATTAGCAGGGTGAAAATATTAACAGCAAAAACACCTTCTCAGCTGTTCCCTATTTAGCAAGCCATTTTGCATGTGTGAGACCATTACATGAACACATACGCATGGAATAAGAGAGGCATTCTCAAGCTCAGGGTCCTCCTTTGTGTACTGCAAAGGAATTATAACTTGTAAAATCTGTGTGAATAAATGTGTGATGATCATGAAAATAACAGCATGTGTTCTCTGGCTTTTTTAGGGCTGTCATTGAACAAAGCAACAAATACAAAAGGATAGCAGTTTTTATTAAATTAAATTTTTTTTTTTTTCCTTTTGGCCAAATCTTGTAAGTGGTATCTTTCTCTACATGCTCTCCCCCATGAATATGTTATATCATGAAATATTCTGCAAGCACATCTCAGAGAAGAAGAAAGCAACTCTCAGCTATCACTAAGAACTGCATTGACCTCAGCAAGGAGGAACAAAGAAAAGATAATTATTAAACCTAGCGAAGCGTGACATCGCTTTCTTCCTCACAGCGGGAAAAAGTATGTCAAACAGAATTCTAAAACATGCGAGAACACATCTTATGCCTTACAATCTTCATGTATCCATCCATCCACCCATCCATCCATCTTCAATCCAGCTTAACCTGGTTTAGGGCCTAGAGCCTATCCCAGGCATCATGTCATACAGTGTACGCTATGTAAATATTTGCATTATTAATGCAGTTCTAATTAGCAAGTTTAAATTCAGGTGTAATAGAAATATGTACATAAATCATCATTTTTGTGTATGTATATGCTTAAGCTGAAAATATATACACTATATAAATTATAAGAAAATAATACTAATATTTGCATAGATTTCCATGACTGAGTCATTTAAAACTTAGCACAAACAAAACAAGTGATTATTCGTGTCATTTAATGCTTGATTGGATCTTGAAATCATCTGAGTATTAAATGTCAGTAACCTGCTTAAAAACAGACTTACTGTAGTGTACTAAGCCATTATAAGGTACACGAGTCAAATGTTGTTTATTAAACAGTTATAAAAAATGAGCTATACTGTAAATTAATTTAAATTTGAACAATATGTGTTTAGCATTACCGTATGCATGCATTGTGACTTCCAAGAACAATTTTTAGTCCATTGAAAAATCTGCACCAATCTTTACTTCATTGTCTGTCCTTTTCTCATGGACTCATTATGAACCATGACAGCTGTCCATCATAGTCTATCCAGTGTCGGTAATATTTCATACAAGAGGAGAGGTCAGAATAATCTATCACTAACCGAATGGGCAAGCCTAAGTTGTGTATTGACTAATTCTACATTCTTATTGCGAATGTCTGCTCTGTAAAATAAAAAAAATCATAGACAATGTCTACTTCAATCTCAAGTTATCTTCTGAATCCATAGGATAAACTAACTAAATAAATAATACATAAACAGATTAGATGTTGGTTTGCTTTTGGGTCTGCTGTCAATTTAATTACATAAGCAAATTGACCTTTCTGTTAATATTACTAATAATAATTAATTATTAAGGTGTGAATAGATTATACAGGTAGAAATTTGATCTATAAACTGCTGAGCCAAAGGTAAATCAGCTGAAAAAAAGCACCTGAGATGAAATGGGGTGAATTTATGGAAACCCAGATATCCACAACAAAATCTGGCTCACAGAGGAAGAGAAGAGCAAGGAAACCATGACATTGTGAGTGTTTATCGGAGATCCAAGCTATCCATGGATGAGGGAGTCTTTGAACTCGACAGGCCTATTGAAGAAAAAAACATCAATGGAAGAATATGCGATGGAGGCTAAGAGATCTGAAGATTATACGACCTACGTTATCATGCAGTTGTGCAAACAGAATAATCCATTAAGGTCTGTAGACTGCAGGTAACCATGCAAAAAGCTGAGTGATGCTCATCCACCCTAAAAGCAATCAGTTAATCCAGCCATCGGACAACCACAATTCAAGGACAAGATCATTTAGCCTATCCCAGACAGCCCCGAGCACAGGTAGCGGTGATGGCTGTCCATCAAAATATATCCAGACTCAATGCATTCATGCTAAAAACATTTGTGGCCGCCCACATTTCAGAAGAATGATAACCATGACTGCATGACTGCATTACAGGATTTTTGGAGACAGCATGAAAATGATATTATGCACGTCTTTGTTAATTGTTTTAATGCTATTTTATGTAGTTGATTTTATTGTGCAGCACTTTGGTCGACACTTGCTTGTCTTTGAAGTGTGCTATACGAATAAAGATGACTTGACTTGACTTGACAATAAGGATGCACTGTGTGAATAGGAAACCCCTTAAAACATGATCCGAGTTTTCGGAAAGTGTCCTGGCAAGTTTCATGTCACAATAACACCGTGTCTTCATTAATTTGGAAGTAATGAGCTCTTAATCTACTAATTGTAACTTCAGTGAAAAACAATCCATTGGCACAAAGGCTGTGAAGCAACTATGTGATGAAAGTGACTTTCAGATTTATAGTTTAGAGTCCTTGGATTTCACACTCAGGCTTGTTTGTTTTCTGTGGAGATTTCAAAATGAATGCGTACATCTGCCAAAGTCAGGAACCAGAGATCAGACTCAGCTGGTGTTGGGGCATCAAAGAAATTTTCCACATGCAGCTACACATGGTTAGTGCTGATCGTACGTAAAACCGATCATACTATTACAGCTCACAAAGGGACGAATGAAAAATTCAGGAGAGTGAGTCCATTTTTGTTCGTTTGTGTCCCAGTCAAAAAGCTGTCCTGAAAAGTGCAGAAGGTGTCATCCAGAACTGTGTACTGAAGAGACCATGAAACTCTCCTGACTGTGAAAATTGCTGTGTTTAGTTAATTATTTCCCAGTCTCTGAAGGTGAGGCCATTGAGCGCCCTGAATATCGTGTATTGTTTTCTTTATAAATGCTGTCAGAGAAACTTCATTCATGAAACGTGTGGAAAAACCTGATTAGGAATGAATGCTAAGACAGAAGAAGATAGAAGAAGCTGAAACCCGTATGCTGTCGCTCTGAAAAAGCCTGAGTGGATCAGTGAACACAAACATAAGACACCCGGATTTAGCTGTGGAACAAGTTTAATTTGTTATTGCATGTATTACGATTAAAAGTGAATGGAATAAAAAGCACCTCTTCAATAAAGAAAAATAAAATTAAAAAATAAAGTTATTTTAGGAGCTTTCTGGTTCCACATAAACGGACTGTGCCTCAGTATTAGAGACAAAACAAAACTGAACACATTATCAAACACAAAGACGGCTATGAGAAATAACTTTTGCCATGTGACTTTCTCTCTCCTGAGATGTAGCATGTGATTGAAATGTAGATGCTACAAGTACATGCAGCTGTGTTGAAGACTGCTAGGTAATATATTTGTAAAGCGATGAAGATGTCAACTGGCATAATTAAAGGCTTGAAGAATTTTTCTTAATATGGACTGATCAGTATCAGCAGAGGGTGCCTGAAAGGTTTGAGAAGCTTGGGGAAACCTGGTCATTTCTGCAAAGAACATTTATGGTGGGTTGCTCACAGATTAGTCTGAATGTCTACCACAAGTTACACTGTGGGCAGGGAGACTTGTTGAAGACAGGCAAGTTTCTGAACAACCACGTGAATTGAGATGAACTGAGTCAGCAGGCATTGTTATTGAGAAGAATGAAATCCCGGAGGAAACTGATGCTCTGTAGGGATTTGAAAGAATATTCTGCTACAAGGAACAATGATAAGAAGTGACAAGTGATGAAGAATTACAGAGGAAGGTAAAGAGGAATGTAATTTTGTACCAAAGATACAATGAAATTATTCACCTTTATACAAATTACATGTAAAATGAAACAGCACTTGCCATATCATCACATTTGCGGTAAATATACCCAAAGGCTTTTTTTTCTTCCAAATATTCCCAGCTGACAAGGATACCGATGCCCTAAGATAACTTTGATTGACTGGCTTGCCAGTTGGAGAAGATGAAGAGAGAAATAAGGTCTTGATGGCGACAGGAAGTCATTTTCGTCTGCAAGCTAGCATCAGAAGATCATCGCAGTACAGACCAGGAAGGCTGCAGGCAGTTCAGACGATGCAGGAATTGTTTTTCTGTCTTGGTGATACTTGATGATGGCATACATAAAGGTGATTCTGTTTACTGGACATTCCTGTTTTGGTGAGGTGTCACATGTTTAACCTCACACAATAGAGCTTTAGATACATCAGTAAATCCTACTGGTTCCGTCTTCACCCAGATGGCCAGAAAACTATGCATTTGCAATTAGCTTTAGGTATAGCTAGTGGATTCTCTATTGGGACAGAAAATCACAAATTACAATGTTGAATATATGAGTCAGTGTACTTTGTAATCCCTGTTTAAATTAAAGTTTAAAAGTCCTGTAGAAAAATGTTGCAGAGTGGCCACAGCTGAGGTGAAGAACTAACGCTCATAATAGATACTAGAATTAGTAGCTGTCAAAAATACCATACCGGCTAGCAGCCCCTACAGTATACCAGTCTGAAATAGCGCTGTCAAACAGCTGTACACGGACATCATGCACTTTAAAAATTCCTAGAGTGAAAAGAACCTAGGTTTGGTAGCTGTCAGTTACATTGCTGGGTAAGAATTGAACCAAACACATCCTGGGTTAATTTCACTGAGAAAGCTCCCAGTTTTTGCCACGGCAATGACACTGCGTGAGCACTTAAAAAAAGAAGAAACAATCAAGAATCTTCCAATAATGGATTATAAGTGTTTAGGCTCTTGAGACATGTTCATACTTAAGTGGCATGGTTTTTATGAAATGTCATGCAATGCGTCCACTAGAGGGCAGCTCCAACGCCAACGCTCACCCCCTCTGTTCCCTTCAATCTTCGTTCGGTCAGCAAAACTCCCACCATCTTGTTTGGAGACTTTGTTACTGTGTCTCTCTGCCTTGTGTTGATCTGTGCCCCCATTAGATGGACCGTCTTTGATCTTGGTCTGTTGTCCTCTGTGCCCATGGACCCACACCCCATTGTCATGACACAGTCAGACTGTAAATCGCCGCAGCATTGCGTATTCTGTGTCCGTTGAGAAGCTAGCCTCAGATCTCAAATTACAGTATTCAAATTCAGGTATTTTTTAACTTGGCTCTATCGTGCAAAGGTTGTTTGTAAACTTCCTACGGCACGCAGTACCTATGCTGATTTAGCCAAGTAAACACTAATGACACAAACAAGGCTGACAATATGTGAACTCATAATATGACTGTAATTTGACAGAATGACTCGGTGTACAAAAATAAACAGAAACACAGAGCCGTACATTTCTCAATGCATATGGACTGCTTATTTGTAAAAGCAGAAAAAACGTCCTTTTGACAGAACTGATTTTTTTTTTTTTATGTGCTGTGGGTAAGCCATCAATTGGGTTAATGTTATCCAGGGTCTGTGTATGTACACAGTGGGAGTAGTGAAATCCAGACAGGGGCAGGCATGTCAACATTGATTTAACTGTCACTGTGACTAACTCAGCCACTAGCTCAGCACCATCAAATTAACCCAACGAAATGATCAATAGAGCTTTACCCAACATTTCTTACAGTGTGTGTTCTGACACTGACTCTACTGAAATTTTGTGTGGGACAGCAGCATATTTGCCATGTGCGACAGGATAGAAGTTACAAGCCTGAAAGAATGAAGCAGCCACAGAAAGACGACAAGTTTATCGTGTAGAGATAATGGGAGCTTCAAATGGAGCAAGACTGGAGAATCGTCTGTGAAGGTACTGGGTTTAGAATACACTGGCTCCACTGCAGTCTACCATTAGATCTGGAGTTGGCATGGGAAGACAATTCTTTGTGATCTTTCTTACAAAAAAAGTGGATGCTAAACTAAAGTCACAGTTTCAGGTCACTGAACATCTCAGCAGCAGTGACAGCTTGGAGTGCAGTTTTCCCCTGTTACAGCTGGAGCAATGCATAAAATTGAGAAGTCTTGAGAAAAACAGTCTAAGTTTATGAGCTATTCTATTGACTGGCAGACAGGTAAACTTAAAACAGATGACTGAATGAAGCTGTTGTCATGAAGCCACATATAGTGGGTTCCAACTGCTAAATAGCTGGGTTTAATAGAAGGGATTGGACAGAAACTGTAATCGTAATTGTTATTTGTCCGGAGTCATACTCCTACAGTTCTCAGATCTTGAAGTGTTTTGAAAGAGAAGAACACCCAACAATGATATTATTGCATTAAAACCAGAGATAGTGAGGGAAAGAAGTTAGTGCTTGTTGATATGGAACTGATATCATATGTATGAAAAAACCAACACTGAAATAAACATAAAACAATATAAATCTGAAAATGTGTAAACATTTGGGGAGATATTATGCATAAAATTCCGTAGCATTTCAAACTATAGTTGGAAGATCGCGGCATCAAAAGCTTGTTGGATCATCCTTGACCTAACAACATGGAATCTGACACTTGGAAGCATTGACACCCTGCTTTGAAGAGGGGATTTTAAAAGATGAACTAATGACCCAGAGGTTTCCTGGTGACTAATACAGACGCAGTACATGCTTATCTAACTGCGTGACACCAGCACTGTTGGCAGGAGTTCAAATCTTGAACGTGAATGTCCGCCTTTGAACTTACAAGCTATTTCTAAAGCAGAAATTTCAGTACAGCATAAGCAGTGAACTGGACGAATTCTTAATCACAAAATGTCACACATAATCATTCCGAGATCCGCCATAACAAAGTAGTGTTGAACGTACGAAGAATATTTAGCTTTTTCAAACACTACGGACAATCAGGTTCAATTTATTGTGATTTATTCGCACAGAAGGTAAATTGTTCAAATGATCCCTAGTCAGGTCACAGCTGGTCCTCTGGCAGACAATGGGCCGTATAAAGTACATCTGTTGGTTTGTTTTCCAAGTAACATTCATTTTGAATCTGTCTTCTTATTCAGTATTGACAGTCACTCACAGATACATATCTCAGGATGGACTTTGGGTCATTTCCTCAAATCAGCAAATGATGCTGCGACATATGGTATAAACAAACAAAATGCAAATCCAAAAAGAGCAATGAAAAATCTAATATTTTATAGTGATGCGTGTCATCTTAAAGACAACTGACTTTCAGTAAACTACCAATTTTTGGCACATGGCACTATACTGAAAGCCACATTACTGCAAAATAGTATTTCTTGGGTTGCATAGTGCCTCACACCTCCAAGGGTTCGAATCTAGCCCCCTATCTGTGTGTGTGGAGTTTGCATGATCATCCTGTGACCTGTGGGTTTCCTGCCAAAACTCCGATTTCCTCCTGCAGTTAACATGCATGTATAGTTGGATTGATTGTCGTCCCTAAAACTACCTCTAGTGTAGAGTATTATGTGCCCTGTGACAGACTGGCATCTTGTAGAGTGTCCTCCATCCGTATGTCTTGCGCTACCTGGGATAGGTACAGAAATGACCGTGATCATTTTAAATGTTTGGCTGAATGGATCGATGATATTTCTTTATAGTCTAATTTTAAGCTGTATAAAATTGTGTATCAAAATAAAATCCAGTTTCATCCAGTGGCATAAAACAGCAGACAATCACCAGTGTCAATGTGCTCAAGACTTACTGTAAAACATGTTTACTACTGATATTGTCTTGACAGATGATAATTAAGAGTGAAATTGAAGAAAACCCACTGAAAATAGTGTGGAGAGTGATGTTTCCTGCAGTGGATTGGCAACCTGCCCAGGGTGTACCCCGCCTTTCGCCCGAAGTCGGCTGGGATTGGCTCCAGTTTCCCCACTGACCCTTACGGATAAACGGCTTAAGAAGATGTATGGATGGATGGATGGATGGAAGAGTGATGTTTCATAAGTGTCAATCACCTGGCATTAAGCAAGTCCTAGTGCTCACTGAATGTTCAATGGTACCCTTTGAGAACACATTGTGGCTGGATCTTACATTGAAGAACTACAGGACTCTTATTTTGGAAAGGAGATGGCAGCCATGAGGTAGAAGATGCCGAGTAACCCCCCCCACAAAAAAAAAAGAAAAAACAACAAAAAACAAACTCCTCAATATTAAACCAATGTTGTTAGGTGACTATTAGAAATACTATTAATGTTATTTCTGTACTGTAATATACTAATGTAAATACAACAGTAATTCTGTCAGTCCTTGTTCATGCAGACAAATTAAAATGATTTTTCTGATAAATATAAGTGTTATTCAGAACTGTTTATGCAGTGTTTGACATTGTGTTTACAGAAAAAAAAACTATGAGAAAAACATTATCTTTCCTCTATCATCTCAGCTGTTTATAGCAGGACCAGTCACAGCAAGGTAGAGAAAGATAAGTATGGAAACTCGGTCACACAGCAAGACTGACATGGAAAGGGTTTGTCCTTCATATTGCAGTGCTGGAAAGGAGAGCAGGAAGTGACCCTTTGTGGTGAACTAGCAAGCTCACACAAACTGTCGTGCGTAGGCAAACAACTGTTCTGGAGAAAGGCTGTTGGCTGCAAAACGAGTTTTGCTCATTTAGCTTCTAGTGAAATATTGCAAATGAATTGGTAGGGCACTCAGGTGTAGCAAATGAGAATTCTCTTAAAGGAAAAAGACTTAAATGACGTTCGTAAAAATCAAACTTTTCCCTTGTATTTAAATAATAAAATAAAAGAATGTACAACTGACACATACTGAATGTATGCTGACAAATTCAAAACCCAAAGTTAGTTACTCAGAGAAAACAACAGAGTTTGTTATACTGACATGAAGGTGAAGGTTATGCTGCCTTTTAAATGTTCTATACCAATATTATTCATTTTAATATGCAGCATTTCCTATAATTTCATAATACAAAATGATCTACATCAAAGAATCTGATGGTACACATTGATCCTAATTAGATAAAATAAATAAAATTCTTCACTTAGCATTCAGCTTTTTAAAACTATTTCATCTGCAATTAACAGATTAAACTTTCCCTTAGCGCTTATAGCCTTTTATCTATTGCTAAGTACCAAACTAGCTAAAAAAAGTAAAT
Source organism: Gymnarchus niloticus (assembly GCA_009936485.2). Classification (NCBI taxonomy): domain Eukaryota; kingdom Metazoa; phylum Chordata; class Actinopteri; order Osteoglossiformes; family Gymnarchidae; genus Gymnarchus; species Gymnarchus niloticus. Next base: position 22,730 of record JAACJT020012429.1, on the reverse strand, counting down.
AGATATGATGGGAACGGCAAATCAAATTCTGCAAAATAATAGAATTACAAGAACTCTCTTATTACAAAGAAAGATTTTAAATTGTCTGTGTCTAATGAGGCAAAATTCCATTAAACCGCTACCGTTTTTCAGAAAATTGATAATTGACTAAACTGATGTGATCTTTATTAATGAACCACGCTTCACAGTGAGTTGCTTTGATGAAATATTTATTGCCGGTTATGTAAAGTTAAAAATCCCTTTGAATATGTTAAAAGCTTCATGGAATGATAAGCAAAGCAGAATTCAAACTACTGGGACTCAGACGAGTTACACAACAGAAGGATAAAGCATCTCTCATATTTATCTGGCATCACATCGGCACAATACTGAGGATCGGTCCATTAAAAATGAGCGGGCTATTTGCACAGGTGTCAGGGGAAAGGTCATCTGAATGGACACATAGAAAAAGCACTGAGTTATTTCTATATTTTTCTTGGTCACTCTGTCCCAGTTCTGCTTCCCGATTACAGTTGGTCTTTCCCACTGAAAGTATTTCGTCTCTTGGGTGTAGCTGCTTAGACTGGCCTTGTTGAACGAGCGAAAGAAAAGAAGATTATGTTCGAGGCTGTTTACAGGCTAAGCCGGAGGGCTGAAAGTTCACCTTCATGCTTAACGGAAATGTTGAAAAATATCTCAAATGGCGCATGAGAAGAGGGACGTCTGATCGTGTCACTGTAACCGGGGCACCCTGGTTTGTCAGCTCTCTAAGGATGCGGCCATTGCTGCCGGTGACAGTTTTGTAATTATTCTATCAAACACCTGTCTGCAGATGATACACATCTTTTCTGAGCTCTGATGGACACTCTAATTACCTTTTTTTTTACGCTTCTTAATGACTGAGGCAACGGCAGGTCAATCCCTGACAAGTCTTTTTGGAAGAGGAAGAAATATAACAAAAACACATCAGGGTCTGTTGGCAAATAGTATATCAAGACCCTGGGCATATTTACGTTGAAACAGTTAACATGTATGGTATATGGCCTAATTGAATACATACATTTGAGATGCTGTCATTAAATAGTATAGTAATATCCACTGATGTACCTAAATGCAATTAAACCATGAAATTGTACGCCAATTCCCTTCTGGCAGCTGTTTGACAAGCGGTCATGATTTAAGTTCTGCAGATTCCCAATGTAAATTTACACACTGAGCAATATGAATTAATCTGTCTCCAAAAAGATTCAAAACACTCATGCTCTAGAATAAATTAACATGTTTTAATGTGAAATGAAATAAAACAGAACTGCCCTGAAAAGACCCAGATTGCAAGAGGCATAATATCGAATGTTTTTTTTCAATAAGGCCTTCATATCAATAATTAATGTAGTATCGCAAATTACCCCATTTAAAAAAATTCCTGTAGTTATACACATTAGAGATACTGGTGAAACAATCCCAAAATGTTGTTCTTCCAGAGTCTCCCCTTGAGTTTCTTTTTCTTGTATAGCATTAGACCCTCTATCTGGCTGGTATATGAGTCACTTATCTGCTGACTCTGATAGTGAATACTTTACTACTCTGACCGGAGGCTTTAAGTCAGTCTACACATCTCCATTGACTGCTGCTCACACCTTTGTCTCCTGAACATTCCAGTGCCTGAAGGATTTCACTGCTAATACTGAGCCGGTCCTTGATCCTGAAACTGGTTCTCGTTCTCCGGTGCCTACTATACAACCCAAAAAAGTCAGATGATTTTTAGGATGCATATTAGAAAAACGTGTGCCCTACTTCTCGTAAAGCATTTGTATTCGTAAGGTATTCATGAATGAATTTGGATTAGCATTTAAAAAAATTTAATGCCTCCTCTTTTCAATATTTCTTGTGAATGTTTTTAATTAGCAACCTTTGGCTGACTTAATTTAATCATTGGGACCAGGGGAATGGATGCTCAGATTAAAGATTGTCTACAAATGCAATAGGCCTATTTTTTGCTCCTATTTTGGATTTGGTATTATTTTATTTGGTATTTGGCAATTTGGTATTATTTTATTATTTATTTGGTATTTTGGTATATTGAGATACCATTCCAACCGCAATATCCAGGTAATGTGCAGAAAAGCTGTATTTTATTGTTACTTATAATAATTTAATCGGGCTCCGTCAATGCCTCTAACACTGAGACGTGCATTCTGTACCATAACCCATTTTTAAATTCTGTAATATTCAGATAATCAAACCAAGATATTGGCATCATTGGTCACCTCGATTAACCTTTTCAAGAAAATGGCAAATTATGCAAATAGGTGTGTAAGTGTACCAGGTAAGAAGAGATACACACATTCATTCTGTAACTAGCAATAATATCCTTTTAAAAAAAAAATCAAAGCCTTTTAAGTGATGGTGTGGGGTAACCGTGACAGGGACCATCAGCCATCCTGCACGTCAACTTCCCCGACCATTAGATCAGGTGCCCCTTGACGGTGTCTGCTCTCTCCTCTCCTTTCCGCTTTGTATGCAAATTGCTGTGTTTCTGGGGACCCATCTGTCAAACGGCTACAGCTTGCAGAAGATACCACACTGATTGGCCTCATTGCAAATACAGACGAGTCCATACACAGATGGGAAGTCCAACGTCTGTCTCTTTGATGCAGACAAAACATTCTGGACTAGAACGGCAAAAAGACTAAAGAAATGGTAATAGCACGCTCTTTATTTTGTTAAATAACTCATGTGTTGACATTGTTGACTTGTTCAGGTTCTCTGGTACAATTCTCTCCCCAAGTCCTAAATTTGTGAAAGCCTCTCCAACATTATGAAAAGAGGTCAGTAAAAGTGTGTTTTTTTTTTTGTTTTTTTTTTCCTGCTTCAGCTAAATTCAGCCTTCCGAAATCCATACTGGTTAAATGTTACATTGAAGTAGTTGACTCCATCCTCACAGCAGCTTTTACTACCAGCTTCAAAGCTGTATCAGCCCAATTTAAAGGCAAAATGCATCTTCTGTGTTCTTCAGAGAAGGTTGTTGGCTGCAAAATTCCCTGAATGCAGGAACTATTTGAGTCCAGAATGAGAACATGTGGCAGGAAGATGATTGCTGATCCATCTCATCCAGGTCATCACTTGTCCCGGAAGGTTCCCACTAGTAAATGCTTCAGGTCTATTAAAATAAACTCACCTGACTATATTAATGGTTTCTTTCCAAAGTAAATATTTCTTATCAATCACAAATAAAGCTAAACACTAAATATACTAAATATTACCACAGTACTAATTGTTTAAGTATGTAAAATATAGCATTAACCCTTTCATGTAAGGTGCTTACTACATTGGACAGCTGTTTAAATTCCATTATCTTTTAAAATAATTATTATATGGATTATTTTCATGGTAAAGGTTGCATAGAATCCTCTTTAGGGGATGTAGTCCCAAAAGGAGCAAATTTTAATTGTGATTCAAATGCAGAATTATTAGTAATTTGATCTGTGTTTGTAGTGAAGTACTCAGATACTTGCAGTACAGTAAATGTATCTTTTTAAAGAAATACAACTGGAGTAAAATCACTTCAGAATATTTTTGGAATCCTGAAAGAACAATAGAAAAGAATTTTTAAAAGATGCTGTCTCAGCCAGTCATAATTCATGCATAAAAGGGTTAAAATCAGTCCAATAGCTGTTCTATACCCTACACAGGATCTAAATCTTTCAGTGCAATATTGTACATAATCATAAACAGCATCTAAGTGTTATATGATGCATAGTCTAATGCTTTGCATTTTTGTATACACTCATAATTTAATATTTTGTCTTAATGTCTTACTGAAGTGTACTTTCTGTAATCGATTCAGCACAGCTAATTCTCAGGATCTGTCCCGGGCACAAGATGTCCAAATCTGATTCTGTAACTTGTCAGTTTAATCAGTCCACTCAATACTGGGCCTCCAAGAGCCAACAATAACTATGTCACCTCAGAATATAAGCTCAGGAGAATGACGTCAGCGTCACCAGTACAACAGCAGAGAGGTTCAAGAATTTTGACAGATAAATGGTTCAAGAATATGAATTAAACTCATGAGACAACATACCTATCATTACCCTAATTTCATCCATCCATCTTCTAACTCCTGCACCTGCTTAAGGCTCTGAGGGAGTCTGAAGAACACATCACAGGCCTGAAGAACACCCTGGATGGGATTCCAGACCATTGCAGGCCATACACAATCACACCCTATGGACAAATCTAAGACAACAATTCAACTAACCACGCGACAACATTAACGAAAACACAACGACATTAAGGAAAAAGCAAAAACGTTAAAGATGACATAGAAACAATTGCAATGTTTTGGTTTTCCTTGGTGTTTTTGTCTTTTCATGAAAGTCATTGCAGTTCCAAACTTCATAGATTCACTGTAGGTTTTCACGCCAACACTCTCTGGAATTCTCTCAGTGCCTCGCCCAGTCATATGCCAGACACATGGCCAGTGCCTCACCAACCAGACATAGTTATTTCTGCCGCAGAGCCAGTGTCTGTCTCTCCTTGTGGGGTCGGCCTATGTAAGGTGCCAGAAAGAAGTCGCATGGTGAGAAGAGGTGTGGTTAATGTTTGTTTCTTTGCTTCATGAATTCAGAAAAGCCAGAAGAAACACCGCCATACCACAACCCAAGTAACCTAGATTTGCACCTCTGCCTTCACCAAGCCACTGCTTCCCTGCCGCGTCTGGCAGACCCCCAGATGTCCAATACGACCCCGTAGCTCCCTCCATTCACACTGGGACTTTGTTCTCCTTGCAACGTTCACTTCCCTGCAGCATTATTCTGAATAAATCTGCACTTTTGCACAGATTTGACCACTCTATCGCTAATTTCCTGTGTCTTGGATTTTGCCATGCCCTGGGACTCATTGTTCACGGTTCCAGTTTTTGTGTTGCTTACCCCAGGTTTTGTGTGTTTGTTTATTGCTCTTTAGAGCAGCCTTGCAGTAAATTATAGCTTTATAAAGCTCACAACAAACAGATTTAGTTGACACTTGGTTAAAGTGATGCTGATTCAGTTCTGCTGTTGTTTTTCATGTCATAGTTTGTGCTGGATTTTTAAAACTGTTCCCCTTGATATAATAAATAATTTAGCAGTTATCTGCAGTTCAGTCATCAGATATTTTTGCCTCTTTGGAACTCTGCTGCATGCCTCGGGTTGATTTAAAAATTCATTGCACGCTTTCTCAAAAATTGCAACCTTTGAGTTTCTTTCATGTTCTTTCTGTGACATTAATGGATTTATGATATTATGCCCACTCACAAGTAAGGTGTTGTCCTGTATTTTTTTAACCAAAATGTTATCTCTAGGATCAGTGCCAAATAAGGTCATTGCATGCACTAAATGGAAGATTATCACTTATGCTGTCAGATGGCTATTATCAAATGGAACGAGTACCATTTCACAGTGGTGAGATTCCTAACTGTCCAGAAAGCCTCATTCCTAGCCTGACATGTCTGTCCTGTAACCTGTATGTAATGAGTCAAGAAATGATGCGTGATTTTGCAAAGGGCAAATCCACTAAAAGTGGAACTCCTAGCATAAGAAATGATGAATTGAATGAATTGAAAATTAAAAACATTAAAAATTAAAATGAATTGTTGCCCATGGATCTACTCTCAAAAACTCATAATGACAATGTGAAAACCCATTTGTAGAAGCAATTGCAAATCTCTCATTTGCAAAAGTATTCAAACCCTTAATTCAATATTTTGTAGAAGCCACTTTGGCAGCAGTTACAGCTTCAAGTCGTCATGCATAAGTCACTACAAGCTTTGCACACCTGGATTTGGACAGTTTTTCCCATTCTTCCTGACAGATCCTCTTAAACTCCAGTAGATTGGATGGGCAGGATCTGTGAGCTGCCATCTTCAGTTCTTGTCACAAATGTTCTACTGGATTTTGGTTCTGGTTTTGGTTGGGCCATGTAAGGACAGTCAAACCTTTCCTAAGTTCACTCCAGTGTTGCCTTGGCTGTAAGATTCAGGTCATTGTGAAAGGTCAACGGTCACCCCATTCTTGCATCGCAGGCACTCTGGGGCAGGTTTTCCTCAAGGATTTCTCTGAATTTGTCTGCATTTGTCCTTCCCTCAGTTCTGACCAGTCTCCCTGGCCCTGCCACTGAGAAGCACGTCCATAGCAGGATTCTGTCACCACCATGTTTCACTGTATGCATTGTAGTTGCCAACTGATGTGCCACGTCTGTTTTGTGTCAAACATAGTGTTTGGAGTTTTGCCCAAAGAGTTCATTAGACCAGAGTATATACAAGTCTTGGTATTATCAGAATCAACCTAAATTTTTTAGAAATCAAGGCCACAGCATTATAAATCGATCATCAAATGATATGGACTCAGATTAAAATACATTTACGTTATATTTAGCTTAACTAAGGTTTTAAGCACTTTCCAGATGTAATACCTTACATAAACAGGCACATACTTTTTTTCTGAGCATATTCTAGACACATTTCAAGGATAATTAAAGGCTTGATGAGCAAAAATGGCAATTTAATCCATTTAAAATCAGATTTACAACACAAGGCCATTATTTTCTGGTTTTCTTATTCACAAACCCGACTGATTTCCTGCCGAAAACTAAATAAAACGGCGCTGATCATTTTTATTTTTATTTTCCCGGCTGACTTCACATTTTCAGCACAAAGAAAAATTGGCAATGTATTCTGTAAAGTATGGTACTGTAAGAGTGTCTCTGATTGGCTAATAATAGCTCCCTACGGATTCGGCTGTCCTGTCGTTCTGTACACTTTCAAACATGGCTACTGAGATTGTTAGGCCTAGTTACCACTATTTCTCTATCCACCTTCTGCATATTCACGGAAAAACTGCTTCAAGCATTTGAAAGGTCCTGAAAACAGAAAGTGACAATAATAACACCGTTATCAGTGATGTTGTTGGTACACTGTTACCATCGAATGTGCAAATCAAACAGGTTTGTGTATGTGAAAGTCAGCAGGAGGCCGTAAAGACAGAAATAGATATCGACACTCATGTTAAAGTTATCAGTGATCTCGGTTTAGGGTCTCACTTATTAGTGATGGCTGAAAATATTGCCAGTGATGAGAAGGAAGAACAAGAACCGCAAAATGCATTTTGACATGCTGATGAGTTTTTTTTTTTTACCCGCCCGACCGATACATTACAGACGCATTTTTTTTTTATTTGTGCCGTTTTTTTATTCTTGGAATTTTTCGTGAAAGAAAAAATAAAAAAAAAAAACAATGGCCCAATGAATTCTTCAAAAAATTGAAGGAATCTGAATAATTCCTGAATGTACAGTATATCCATGATACAGCACCATAGTGAATAACGTATCGCATGCATTATATCATATTTTTGTTTTTCATTAAATAATTAAATGCGATCTTTTTCAACATTAGCTTGCTGTTCACAGTCACACCACAAAAATCTGCATGCATCCAATGTTTATTAGTCTATATTATTATTTGCAATTTGATATATGCTCATGTATTTATTTTTCTAATGGTTAAAGCAATCTCCTTCGTGTCACATGCAGTAAGATCTATATGGTTGTTATCCACCTCGCAGTTGCCACAGCGTGTGAGAAAGAAATCAATAACTTTACTGTATTTAGTACCATTAAGATTACAGTAACTTCTGTAAGAAGCTCACAGCTTGATTGTGCTGTAAGACGATGGCGCATAGAGGAAGCAAAAGTGGTGCTGACTATGTCATTTTACCTCACAAGCAATATTACCTGGCTTACAGTATTTTCTCTGCTATTTTAGCTTACGATTTACATGTAGCAAACTGCATGCAAAGCATGAAAAATGTGCTACTCGATATACTGTAACAGAAGAGATCTGAAAGGAAATCAATGCTTAAAGAAATTACCCTAAGAGATGAAACTGTCCAAGAAAACTTTATCCTGTGATATACTACAGGATTCAGCAATAAAGCCAAAGTCCTAATGCTCGAAGAGGCTGTTACACAACAAGTTATCTCAGGACAACCTGGCAATCCAGGAGTTTTTTTTATCCCATGATAATTCACAACGATTTTAATGCAAAATGTGGAATATAAATGACTAACCTTTTGAATTTCTGAGTCTGATGCAAAGGGGGTTGTTTAGAAGAGGGAATCTCAGTGTGGGTCAGCCGTCTACATACAGAAAATGCAGCTGAGTGTTTGTGTTTAACAACAAGTGTTTTATGCTTGGATAAGTCTAATAGCATTTTTTTTATCTTTTGTAAGCTGACATTTTTAAAGGTAAAATCGGCACTGACACTGAGGAGCACTGTAGTGGAAGCAGAAACATGTGTGGATGGTATGAAATTCAAATGAGGATATGGCTGTGTATGGGAAGGGGCCTGTGGGACTGAGAATGGTGAAGAATGAGCAAGCAGCAGAACCTATGACCCTATGAGAGCACTGCTTCCAGAATAGCAGCACCAGTGAGACTGGGATAGCTTAGGTGCTGTCCTCCTGGAGTGATGTCCACCATAGAAGTGGTAAGAGATGGAGCCTGAGGGTGTGGGAGCATTTGCCGTTTAGAAGAAGCTCGTAAGCAGCTCTACACCTCAAGAAATCTGGGGGAGGAAGGTGTTTAACTTTAATGTATGAAAGGGTGCAAAATCAGGCTGGCAGGGTATGTGCCGTGGATATGGGATTGTTATGATGCTTGGTGAGTAGAGCGAAAGGTGTTAGCTTGCTGGATCAAAATTAGTGTTCCAGGAGGTACCCAGGAGGTAGGAGATTTTGATACTAGTCTCCAGGCTTTTTATTCATTTTCGCTGACTGGATCGATACCAGTATCATCTTGTGTGTAACAACGGACAGTTGTGGAACAACCCCGAAATGTAGGTTCGTCTCAGACGACCACATCAGATCACAGGGATCCTAGCAAACATCCTAGAGAATACGAAAATTCATTTCATCAGAGAAAAATGACTATTTACTGTAAAACTCTATTCATTTTCTTTCAGCATATTACAGGTAAGTTATTTTGCTAACGGTGAAACGGAGCGAGGCGGCATGGGTATAAGTCATAAATTGCCTCAACATTTTTTCTAACCATAGTAGCGCAGGTCAATGCAATGTAAAGATTTTCTTGCACGATTCATTCAAAAGGTGCCATTCTCTAGTGTGCCAAGGCCGTCGGAGGCTGAAGACTGAAATGACAGCAAAGTCACCAAGCCCTTAGCGAAGTGTCCCACACCGGTGCTGGCCTTGTCGTGGTAAAGAGATTGAGAAAGCTGATATAAGGGTGTTTTTAAACCATCCCCTTTGGACCCTTTCTTTCCATTGCTTCTACTACCTCTCCTTCGGGAGCACTACCCACACACGTTCATCTTTGCAGGCCTTCATCACACACTCCTCATTATATCAAGGAAGAACATTATTCCAATTTAAATACCCTCCATATTATTGGGGGTTTTCTTTTAAGCCGACTCTACAGTATAAGGCAATGCCCCATGGAGCCTAGTAATAGGATTTCTAGGATCAAAGAAAAAATTATAAGACGGCTGAATTAATTTCAGTTTTAGACAGTGGATCCTTCCTGAAACAGTCCTGGAAACAAAATTTATGCCAATTTTGTCTGCATATGCAATAATGGTGAGCTTCAAAGTCGGGTGCACCTGATTGTCCTTGGCATCTGTACTTAGGCACTTCTAAGGGAGCATGGGTTGTTCTGAAATCGCTTCCTTAAACCATTCAAGTGGAGGTCATATATGCACTGTCATGAATAAACGTCGTACGAGGCATACATGAAAGCATTAATAATCCAAGCTTCATCCAACAACTTATCCTAGGCAGCATTATCCTGGGGGGGCTGGAGCCTATCCCAAGACCAAAAGAGACCCTGGATGGGAAGGAAGCCCACTGTAGTGAACACATACAATCATACACTATAGGGAATTTAGAGATGTCAATTAGCCTGTTTGTCTTTGAACTATAGGAGGAAACTTGTATGACGGGATTCAACCAAACAACCCAGTGCTTATGAGGCAAGAATTATTGCTCTGAGTCACCATGCTGCCCGTGACAGTGAACTACAGAAGGCTGAATGTTATCACTCTTTTCACTCTTTTCTTTCTTCTGAACATGGTAGACAGATTCGAAAAGCCAGGAAACAATTAAGGAGACAATTCATTAAATTATTTTTGTTATCTCAGTGTTAACCTTTTTAATATCTACTGAAATATACTGTAATTTTTAGAACTAAGTGGAACAGCATTAAATAAATACACATTCTGAGGACAAAATTAATAAACTGGTTACACAATTTCTGGAGGTGAAACTTTTCTTGTAGGATCCATCCATCCATCTTTCAGCCACTTTTCCCAGTCAGGGTTGTGGGGGGGGGGGGCTGGAGCCTATCCCAAACAGCAGGGGTACACCCCGGATGTGATGCCAGTCCATCTCAGGGAACGTACATACACACAATGGAAAATTTAGAGATGCCAGTTAGCCTAAGTAAATGTCTCAGGATTAAGGGAGAAGGGGAAACCCACATGACATGCAGAAGCAGGATTCAAACTCACAACCCAGGAAGCATGAGACTACCATGACACCGTTCTTGTGGTAATGACACATTAATATCCTTTCTTTTACGCAAAGATCATTAAACCCCTTCGGTAACATTGTGTTTTCCTCTCAGTGGTGCCACAGTGCAACCAAACGTTTTTATAGTCCCTGGAAAATAGTGTTGGTCTGTGAAAATTGGGGATGTATTCAATGTGTTAAAATGGAAAGCAGAGAAAATCTGTATCCAAAAGGACAGTAGCACAAACTCAAGAGAGGATGAAAGAGATCTGAAGGGGTTAAGTGTTATACATCCCACCACTTACAAAGCAAAATGGCAGACTACTTTCAGATTGAGATGAATGTAGCTTTGCACTCTGCACACGTAACCACCAAGGCTACCCACGGAGCTTTGACACCGGCACTTCAAATGTTCCAGGTAAATCCTACAAAAGAAGGTAAGCTAACATTTATTTGTATCCTGAATAGCATTAAACTCACAGAATACACCTTAGGTATTTCCACTATAAACCCATTCTGTGTATTTGAAAACAACATGCAACAAAGATGCATAACAAACCAGACAAACACATGTAGCATGTCAGACGTGGCTAATGGGGACTGTCATATGAAATAGCTGGTATAAGTAAATACAGGTGTGGGGAAATACAAAACACGCAGATCAAAGCATTAATCCCATTCAAATTAACACATAAATAATGAATAATGAATTGTGCCCTAAAAACATTGTTTATTCAGTCAAGTATAGGCAAAAGAGATGTGAGATACTGTTTTGTTTTGTTTTTTTTTTCCCTCATACCGGGCATACGGTAATTAACATTCCCACCATAGATTTGGCGTGCAGACAAAGTGCCCCTAATGAAATTCAAATTCCTGTTTAACAAAATGTGATGTCAATCACCGCTCAGTACGTTGTGCTTAGGCACAGGATCATTTTTCAGCATTTAGAGAGCTGTTAGATCTAAATCAAAATGCTTTTCCTTACAAATAGATAATACCTGGAGCCTATCCTGGGTAATGCAGGGTACAACACAGGGCAACACCCTGGGCTGGATGCTAGAGTGTCACTGAACACACACACTCAGATACACTACCACACACTAAAGGCATTTTGAGAGGCCAGTTCACCAAAATGAATGTCTTTGGACTGCACAAAGCAACTAGAATACCTGGAGAAAACCTACACAACATACACACTCCAGCAAATATATATGTCTGTGCAGCACACATGTAAAATCAGTTTGACTACACTTGCTTGAATGCATAACGTTTCATGCTTAAATCTGAATACCATTATTGGGAATGGAAGTTGGCCTTATGGATAAAATATAAAATGTTTGGGTCCAGCCACGATGTATTAGTAAGGTGAAATTTAGCCTATAGGCAGTGTCATGGTCTGTAGGTTTGCTTAGCTGGTGACAGAATTGCTGATCATTTATTAAGTGCATTGCAAACTCAATCAGCATGGCTATTACAGCACAGCTCAAATTAAAGGCATGTCTTTCCATCTGGATTGTAGCTGTAGCAGTGTTTTTGATATTCATTGTGACTGGTATTGGGAGTAGTTCATCACAGAGGGTGCTAATATTCATATGTTTTTGTGTGTGACTGCCAGAAAAGTAGAATCACAATATACCAATGGTATGTCCTAACAACGTTCCCAGTGTTTAATAATAGTTATTAGAAAATGCAGACAAAAACCTTTTAACCTCATACATGGTTCAGACACCTTTGTCAGGATATAACAACAGCTAATTGCTCTGTTCTCCAGCAGGGTAATGAGCCAAGCACAATTCAGAAATTGCATTTTTACTATCTAGTGAAGAAGGAAAGTGAAGGATAACTCAAATTGTTGACCTGGCCTGACCCGCCTTCAGATCGCAATCCCATAGACCTGGGAAGTACGGTGGCCCACAGGTGCACAACACAAAAACACAACCACAACATGAACAGAAACGAAGGCTCATATAGGAAGTGCACTAATGTTATTGCGTTGTGGGCAAGTCTTTTGTGTTACATGATGTTTTTGTGTGGTGCCCTCATGAGTCACCATAGAAAAGTTTCTTACATCTCCGGTAATTGATGCAGAAACACTGGGAATAAATGTCAGGTGATTTCCTGAAAGTTGTTAATGGAAAACCACAAGTCTGTGAAGGTGTTACAAAGGCAAATGGTGTCTATTCTGAGGAATTCAAAAATTAGAGACAATTTTAAAGTTTCATGGATCCTTGTTTGGTATTCTTTATGGTATAGTAATGCATTTCATATTCAAGCTTTGAGAGAAAAATATATGACACAAAATATTATGAGAGAACCTACTTTTTGGGCTGAAACAAATAAGAAATAATAAATAGAGAAAACGTAAACTTTTAAAATTGAACTCGTAACTCATGAGAAACAGATACATGACTCAAACTGTCTTTGACTTTGTATTTAATAAACCAGTACCTATTTTTGCAATCAAACTATGCATACGTTAGCTGTATGTTTATTTGTTTATTTACATATATACTGTAATTCATCCATAGTGTGAAAATTATCAATAATCCCTCTGACTAAGATTAAGGAATAGCATGTGAACAAGCAGCACTTTCCAGATAATCCCAAACTACTCTTTGTGCAATAATATTGAAGCAACGTGGGAAAAGGCCATTGTTTACATGCAAGTGTTGAAACATTTATTTATAGCACATTTGAAGAGATGTCACATGTTGTGCTGTCTTGTTTACAGCGTGTCCATTATTTCCTTATATAAAATTAAAAGCGTTGGGCTTACGTGAATATATTTTTCAGCTGCGACTGTCGATTTTTTTTTTATTTTAGGAGCTGACCTACTGTATTTTGCAGTATTGTCTTACCCTAGGAAAATAAATACACTGGGTCAAAACAGTCTACGCAAACTTGATAAAATAGCAGGTTTTTGTGATATAAAAAACTGTAATGCATAAACATAAAGCCAAATCATCTCCCAACTTTAATGTAATATTGCAACCAACAAAATTCACGTCAAACACCAATGGACGAATGTCGGCTACCCTTTAAAAATCAATGCAAGATAAAAAGGAAGCTCTGTAATTATTTTTTATATAAATTTTGCTCTCTTAATGTGTCCAAAATTGTCATGGGAGCGAGCCAGAAATGTGCAGTAGACCTGTACTCAGCTCAAAGCATCTCTCTGCACCCAAGTTTCTAAAAGCCTAACCAGGCCCAAGTCACATGCTGTTGTGAAGACAAAAATGGGGTTTGCAAGGCTGGACGCAAGTATGCAGTCAACCAGGAATGGCGACACTGCGGGTGATAACAAGGAGGGGTGAACTGGAAGATGGGAACCCGAATGAAGTGAAGGTCAACAAACCAGACGTGAAGAAGCAGGACTTATGGCTGGACTAAAGGGTGAAGATAGACCGAGAACACCGGAAACCCAACAATTTAGTACATCTATCCGTTCTACCAGACGAAGACGTGAATCTAGGCAGTGACAAGATCTGCAGCTAGTTAATTTTTATATTCAGCACTTCTCATTAACCACCGGCAGGTTCAGGTCAGCTCAGAAGACGACGAGAGTGTCTGTGATGACTGTGACCATGAGAATCATCGTCCAGCACTGGAATAGGCAGTTTTAAAATATGAGGCTTATGGCTGCAATGCTTTGTGCACCAGTGACCTCTACCGCATACATAAAATATGATAGGTTCATCAATGAGTGACCCTCATCGCGCAATCTGCAAAAAGGATTTTTCATTTGGAATGTGGAAGAAAATGATGTGTTGTTAATGCATATATAAAAAAAAAAGTTAAATTAGCGATGCTATGAATTGCAAAATATTTGTGATGTTTTCCAAAAGATCATTATGCTGCATGCATAAATGTCAGGATGTGAAATATTGAAAATGCATGCAGGCAACTATTGCGTAAGATTGAAAGTGAAAGAATAGATTAAGGTGTATGTCGTGAGAGGGTCGTCAAGTCAAGTCAAGTCAAGTCAAGTCAAGAGTTCTTTATTGTCACTACATCCATATACATGTACAGTATATAGTGCAATGAAATACTGTTTCCCTTAGGCCCCCATGGTGCTACATATAAATAGATAGATAGAACTCTGCAAGTATAGGCTCTATATAAGAAATATAGGTAATATATTTATAGCCTCTAATAAGAAAAATGGTAAGCAGTGCAGGGGTGCAAAGGTTGCAAAGCAGCGCATGGGTTGAGATGAGAAACAAAACCATGTGACATAGCAACTGCTCAGAAAGGAAGAGAATCATCATGAAGATTTCTTTTCCAGAATTGGGGGCCGCACAACTGATATCTAATCCAGCAAGTGAGGAAACAAAAAAACAGATTAATGTGGGAATGATGTTAGAGCAGAATGAAGCGTTAAGTGCTTGTGTCTTTCATCTGGTGGAATGATCTGGGGTTGTGGTCAAGCCTGATGATGAAGCACCAGGACTGTATGGGTGCTGTGCTTCGTCTTTGGAGGAGTGAGCTTTCAGGTGAGGTACAGCACTAGGTCAATATCCACACTTCTCCTCCTCTGGCCTCCTACTGCCCCAAAGCCTCTGTAAAATAAAGGGTCAAGAAATCAATTGACATTTCCCATACATAAAGAGTTACTCATGCTTAAATCTACTTATCTTTCATCACAACATGGTAGAACATCCAATAATTTACAAAGTTTCTTGAGTGCACATGACATTTATCAGAATCTTGTTGTGGATTATGGCCCAGGGAGAAAACGGAAAAAATTTCCTCAGCAAGAATATTGTTTCAAATATTTGTAGGTGCAGCTTCCAAGTGAGTTTCTTTGCCTGCAATAGCGAATACAAAGCAAAAAACTTGGAAATCAATCCAATGGCCTAATGGGTTCCATCCTAATTCTTTCTAAGGGAGTGTCCATCAGACGGAAAAGGGCTTAATGGTGCTTTTGTTAAATCTGCATGACAATCTAACGCTGGGGCTATACTTCAAACAACAAAGATGTCGTTTACCCATCATTCAGTGAGCCCTGGCAAACCACAGTGTCCACCGCTCCCTGTGCAGGCAGGTAATTGGAACTTTTGTGTACACAGTTTGTTTTGGTTGAGACCATCTACTCTCTAAAATTAGTCAAACTGAAATTAATGAACACCAAAGGAAGCTAGTGGAGCTTGCCCATGGATATTTACATCTACGTACTAATGACGGTTAATTCATTTCAGTGTTTTTTTTAAATTTTATTTTAGTATCTGAAACTTTTATTGTGGCCTGTGTTGGCCAAATCTCTATTATCAAAGAGCTGCTAAATGCCAATGGGACTAAAATTAAGCAAAATGAACGTTCGCTGCTTCCTGTTAGTAGGGTGAGCTACACAATGTCTTGTCTTTTCAAGAATGTTATTATTTGTCTCCAGTGATGTGTTTGGCAGACTTTTGACTTTGGCTAGTTTAAATGTCATTTTAAGTGTACCCCTATCTTAAATGGCATCTTTGGACAGATTGCATATTACATATAGATAATTTTGCAAATGAAAACCAACAGAATTCGTTCTGTAATCTGTTGATCTGTGGCATGCCCCCCCCCCACTCAGTTAACATGTTTTTTGTACCAGTAACTCTGGGATATTTCCAGCTCACATGATAAAATGTAGTGGGAGTGTTTCGCTGCACAATATAGAAACAGTAGTCCATGTGTTTTAACGACTTGAGCGGCGACGTACTGTGTGCTGCTCAATGGGGTAGGTTCCAAGAGAGAGCAGATTTTGATAGACATTCAGCAGTAATGAACTCTCAGCCCCCCTACTAGGAAAGGTAGTGAAGGTCCAATTGAAGTGTCCTCTCAGAGATTATTTTTGGACTCGTTGTTGCACATCATTTCATAATTGCCCTGGTTTTTCCCAGAATGATAGAGAAGAACCACAGACATCACCCTATCATATTGTCCCGTGCAAATAATGAGAAACGAGTTGAGCTAGATAAATATACATATAAATATATCTGTGCACACACTGAACCACTGCTGTTTCACTCAGCGCTGTCCTACTTTGAAATGAAACAGGCTTTGATTGATGATTCCTTTTCAATTTCTCAAGCCAACAAAGTAAAGCTCCATTTGCAGGATTCATTTATCTGGTAGGATGCTGTGTGGAAGTAGAAAGAGTGACTGAGGTGCAAGCTCAGATTCGAAATCTAAAAATGATTACTCCCTCCAAAAGTGGCCCAGAACTCCACACCATTAGCAATTGTGCTACAAAACTTCTGTGGCTGTCAGTGGGGCTGTAGAGAAATCTTTCGGATGGAGATTTTTGGGTTCTTAATGTGAGTAAAACGGGTATATGGATGACAGAAGTGTTGCAGTAGAAGGGAAACAATACTAATCAAAGGGTTGTGGGGACAGAACCAGGGTTCGGATTGGTAAGATCCTTAGCCATGTGGACAGCCACAAATGGGAGGGGTGGAACTGGATCCAGTATGGTTTCGTGATCCAGTGTTACCTACTCTGCAGTTTCCTATTAGCAGCTCAGCTACAGCTGTAGGCGCTGTTTACGGAAGTCCAAAAGCTGTAAAAAGACCACATTACGTTTTACATCCATGAGAAAATTTCCCTCAGCCAGCAGTATTGTCTTTCTAGTGCTACTCTCCACAGGTCATTATAATTTGCCTGTACCTGGAATGGCATCTTGTAAATGGATACAGAACTAGGTGACAATACAGGAAGTAGCCAGATGACAGATTCTGCTCCCTGCTGAGTGCTTTAGCTGACTTCAAAAACACGTCAACAAAATGTCCTGTGTTATTAACCCAATTTCTGTCTCCAAATCAGTACAAGTGAAAAAAGTATGGGGGTGGAGGTTGCTTCTTAGCGGTTTCTCAACGGTAGCTCAGCAGTGTTGCGGGAATGTAAGTTGAGAACATTACTCATTCTGCGTAGTGGTGAGGTGTTCACTGACTTTAACACAAAATCCAAGAGGCTTCAGAAATTAAAAAAAAAAAAAAAGAAAACAAACGAAGGACTGGTGTTTTGTGGCAAACCAGGGAATCAGAGTAAACAGGGAAATAATTGGTATTGGGACTGGCAGATCTGCGTTACTGGAAATGACAAAACAGAACAGACTGATACACAATTTGCGGAAAGGGAAACCCAGGTAGAAGTACAAAAATAATGATATGGTGACCGTCCCCTTCCTCATACGATAACTGGAGGTTATTCAACCCCCCCACCATATTCAACTCTAAATTATTGTCTCTTTTTCAGTGAAAAAACAATTGTGTACTGTACATATACTGTAAACAATCTGAAAACCTGGATGGAATTTTTGTATTTATTTATTTGAAGTAAATGAGAGTTTAATATCTTCTAGAATAGCATTGATCAAACATTATTTCACTCAATTTTATCTGGCTCCTCTTAAAGGGGATTTTCCCAACACCCATACTGCACAATAAGCTTTTGGGTTACTTTGTGTGCTGGGCGTGCCAAGTAATTCAGCTATTTCCCGCTAAGCTCATGCCACTGATATAGACACATCTTTCTCAATTGAGTCGATCAGCACTGAGACTGTCTCTTGGCATGTTCTCAAAAAGAAGTCATATTAAAAGGAAATGCAGTTTAACAGCTGTCGCCTCAGTGAGTCACCGAGCTTTCAAGGATGAGCTGAGCTGTGTGCGGCTGAATTTGGAGCATATGCCTCTCCTCACTCTGCTCAGACTATTTTGTTTTTAGCCAGTTTTCTTTTTGCTTGTGTTCAGTCATTTTGATTCCCTTTCTAATGTCAAGTCAAGGCACCAGATTTTGCTTAAAAAAAGAAAAAAAAATGCTAGAATGCGGCGGTATTTAAAGCAACAAATATTGCCTTTCCCCTCCCAGCAGCGTTATTTCGGGTCAAATGTCACTTTGAAGTTGATAAGGAGCCATTAGGAATAAGTCTATTCAGAAGAAAAGGGTTCATATTACAGCTTACCGTTTCTGTAGTTGTACATTTCATCAAGTTTATGATTTTGCTAAATTAGAAGCTATCCAGAAGTCTTGACTTAAAAATGCTGACAATTTAATCTGGAAATATTACACCAAAGTCGATAGGCTAACTGGTCAATTTGCACTGTTGATTTTACCAGGATTTGTTTGTAATCTCAAAGATGATGGTAACACCTCTAGTATGTTGTACATTAATTATAGCAACAATATATGGAATGAGTAAACATGGAGCAGAGTAGGCCATCTGTCTCAATTAGTCATGCTGTGAATCTGGGAACAAGCTTCATATCAACACAGAAATCACAGTTATTGGGAATAGCATGCTCAGGGTTTGACATATCACTGTACTTATAATAATCAGTCAAAAAGGCAGTACAATCTAAATTTATAAGCTCAGTAATATGCTTCCCAAAGACTCAGAATTTACATGCATTACATCCACTGTGTTTTGTTGATCGTTCACCTGTGGTAAAAATGGATCTACTTTATGACGCCTGTCCTCACCCATGGAAAGGTGCTCAGGCAGTTTAGAAGCTTGAAAGTCTTTAACTTGCACATATTTGATGGGGAATGTATCTTCACACATTTATTCGTCTCTCTCTACTGCCCAGAAACATGTATGTGGATAGACACACTCATTCAGAGAGAACTCAAAAGTGGGCTATTTCGTTCCTTCAAAATATAACAATCATTCACCCAGCGCCACTCTTCCTAGTTTAATCCATCCACCAATTTTTTATCTAACTGCTTATCCAGTCCAGGGACAAGGGGTTGCTTGAAGTCAGGCAGCACAGGGTACAGTACAGGTGAACCCCCTGGATGGAATGACATATGTTCATTCATATGAAATTTAGCTATCTTCCTCTATGTATGAAGAGCTTGAGACTGGCAGAAATTCATTTTTAAGCATAACACATTTTATTATTGCACCTTTTATGCAGGCCTGCATAGTGCTGAAGGGTGCGGCAGTCTTGCCTCACACCTCCAGGGCTGTTGGTTCAAATCCCACCTCTGTGTTTGTGCGGAGCTTACAAGTTTTCATTGTGCTGTGCAGGTTGTCAATCAGATAGTCCAGAATGGTGAATGTTCATACCTAAATTGCACTGTATGATGGCATACTTTTGTATATTCCCTGTGATGTACTGGCATCTGATCCGCGATGTATCCCTCCTATGTGTCTTGAACTGCCTAGGATCGGCTCAGGCCCCCGTGACCTTGATCAGAATAAATAGAGTGATGAGCTGTGTGAAATACTCAGGCTAACAGAATATCTACGGTTACCTGTAGTCTCTGAGTGGCTATGTATTCGAACAACCACTTTCAATGTCAAACAAGTGGTTAACGTAGGTTACTAAACTCTTAATAGCATGCATGCTTGTCTGGATTTGTCCGTATGTCCCTTGAAACACTGTCATTTCTTCAAGAGTATACCCTGCTTTGTGCCCTGTGTGTATTAGACATGAAATCGACTGAACGATGCTATAGTCTGATACAAGTATGAAACTTATTGCAGAAAAAATGTTTCTATCAAATAATGCAGAACATCTGAATGACTGTCACATATGGCTGTGACCCTGCTATGGATAACTGCTTCTGGAGACAAATAGATCTATGCTTGGATAGATTTATCACATGAAATAGATTAATTTGCTTCTTTTTTCACATTCTTAAAAAAAAAAAAAAAAAAAAACTACACTGCTTAATTAGACATTTTAATCCACACATAAGTTAAGATTAACAACGTACTATAGGTTTGAGTAATATAACTAGATTCCCGCAGTGAAAAGGCTAATTATTTTAAGCACCATTTATTTTAATCACCAATGTAATTTCTTAAATAAAGTCCCATCATTAGTGTTGATTTCAACTTATCCTTAAAGTGGGAAGCTCCTGAATGGCTCAGATAATGCAAGCTCTACACCCACTCTGGCCCAGAACAATTTGAATTCCTCAGAAACATGCATGGGCATTTTGAGCAGCAAAGTTATACTCCAGCAAGGTTAATCTGACGTGAAGGATGTTATTTTTGAATTATGTAATGCTAGCTAATCTGGGCAAGTTGTCTGCAGTCTTATCCTCTGAACAATAATAATGACTTACATTTTATTATTATTATCTCTGCAAAAAAAAAAAATCATGCAAAAAGACTAGTCATTAGACCCCAGTGGTCCATAATGTTAAAAAAAAAATAAAAAAATAAAAATTCCACTGCCTAGATATTAAAGCAATTCACATTTTAATGTCTTCAGGGACATTGCTGCTTTTGCTACCACAGTTACCTCAAACCGCTGAGCATAAATTTCACAAAATGAGTGCTAAGTTGATACCAGAAGGTACCATATAGGATTAATGGGTATTTACCTTTTTCTCATTTTGCAATCCTTTTGTTTTATTCTTGCTGAAGAAAAAAATAAAGAAATAACAGAGAACATACTGTACGTGGGTAACTGCTTTGTTAAATGAAAACCATAGATGCAATAGACACCCCGTGAAGAGCATTCATACACATGATTTGTATACTGCTGCAATCAGACGATGTCATACAATTACGGTAATTTTTAAATACTGGACACTGCAGACCAGGGTTAAAGATTATTGCCGCTTGAGTGGTTCTCCTCATTAGCTTTTCCCACAGCTATTTCACTAGAGATGAGATATGTGATGCGAAAAGACTCATAGACTTCTTAAAGAAACACTAACTGCTTTTGTAGTACCTCTTGGTGAAAAATGGAAAATCAGGCAACGTTTTCTCTAGTGGAGACAATTAAATGTACAAATAGTTTGCTAACTTCACAACCACCTACTGAGACAACCCAGTTTTGCTTGGTCTCTCTGAAACGTTTAATTCAAGTCATTTTTTAACCCAATTTTTTATTTTTTTTTGGTTTGGTGAGGTTAATATGAAAAAAAAAGCAGCAGTTTAAATGCAAGCAAAAACTAAGATGAGCAGTTCAAATACAGGTCAATGACTGGAAATGTATCCTTTTAGCACTGGTAAAGTGGTCATGAGTTTATTAGTCTAACCTGGTACTCTCACTTTTGCTGTCATCGTCCTTAAGAGAAAATGAAGAATAGAAATTAAGTGATTTATAAAAAATAATACGCCATGAGAATGAATCACCCTTATTACAAAATGTTTGGAACAATCTAGTCATGTATTATGTCATAAAGACCCACTTCTACTGCCAAATAGGACACCTCAAATAAGAAAATTTAAACATATTCCTCTGGTCTGTCCAGATTGTGAGGGATTACAGAAAGAATACATTTCTTAGCTTACAAAGGAAGGTGGAGTGAAAAGCCATTTCCAATCTGGGAAAAGTCACAGGTCATTGTGTTGGGTATTCTGTCTTTCAACAAAGTGTTTTATTTCAGATACACTGCATCCTTAAGTCTTTCAGTGCTGGAGGTTCCATGGTATAAATGGAGAGGTAAGAAGGATCCCCTTGGTGCTGATTGCTTCTCAAACTGATAATATAAGAAATCCTCAACTCACAGTCCTTTCCAACTTCAGCACTATTCTTCTGAAAGAAATGATAAAGCCAACGATACCTGGATACAGACCAAGAAGATACCGCTGCTGGTGATGATGTGGTACGATGACACTGAACCTACTTTACACGCATGAAGTCCTGTGTTTTAGCATCGCCATGTTGTCTTATTAGGGCGTTCAAATTTTGAAAGAAAAAAAAAACTGAATTTTCCTTCACGTTGTATAACACATCTGAGCACACCCACTAGAAGAAAATTCCTTGTATGCTTATCATATACTTAGCCAATAAAGCTCTTTCCGATACTGACTTTTATTCAGAGATGCCAGGTAGCCTAACCACAAGTCTTTGGACTGGTGGAATAACCCGGGATACCCAAAGGAAAACAATTAAAGAAAAACATGCATATATATAGGATGGATGTAGCATTATCCTACTGAGGATGCAGGGAGTAGAGTTGGCAAAGGTGGATGAAATTGAATACTTGGGGTCAACAGTTCAGAGAGGGAGTGTGGAAAAGAGGTGAAGAAGAGAGTGCAGGCAGGGTGGAGTAGGTGGAGAAGAGTGTCGGGAGTGATTTGTGACAGACAGGTACCAGTAAGAGTGAAAGGGAAGATCTACAAGACGGTAGTGAGACCAGCTATTTTATACGGGCTGGAGACGGTGGCACTGGCGAAAAGACAGGAGACAGAGCTGGAGGTGGCAGAGTTAAAGATGTTAAGATTTGCATTGGGTGTGACGAGGATGGACA
>JAACJT020012374.1:20220-44522 GCA_009936485.2 Gymnarchus niloticus | reverse complement strand
ACAGGGAGGCCTGGCGTGCTGTGGTCCATGGAGTCGCGAAGAGTCGGACACGACTGCGTGACTAAACAACAACAACTGCAGGTGGAAGCTCAAAAGATGAGAGTGACTCACCCACGTCCAGCTTGGCGTGGACTCAGTCTGGCATTGTCTTGGAGAGGGTTTTAGAAAGTGGTCAGACACAAATGATTGTGCATGACAAGGTTCCCACACTGGAGACAGCCCATCCCTCGCAATCACATTTCAAAGTCACACAGCAGATGTCTTTGGATGAAGAAGTAACATTTGTCTTCTGTCAGGGTCCTCAGTCGAAAGGAGAACATGGGGCTCACAGGAGTGACTGTGGTTCTCCTAGTCATATCTCCTACAAAATGCACAGAACCATCTTTTGAGTCAGATACATGTATTGTTGAAGACCATTTTCAATAGGCTTTCTCAATAAAAGAATGCTGTCATTTAAACATATTTTGGTGTTTTGAGCTTTTCTGTACATCATTATGGCAGATGAATTTAAACAAGCTGAAGATGCAGATGAACCTCCCGGCATTTTTGTGGATGAAAAGGTGCTGGTGATTTCCGCTGCAGGAGTATTCCAAGAAGGGTCTTCCCTTGAGGAACTGACTGAATCATCAGCTATTTTAGATGAAATTCTAGAAGCGTCCTTGGAAGGGATAAGCGCTGAGATGAAATTCAGAGGTGACATCAGTGGGAAATGCATCTTCTGAGATGTGGCTTTGGGAAGAGAACACACAGAGTGGCCTGTCAGGAGTCTTATGGGCTGAAGAGAAGGATGTCAACCTGGAAGCAGCAACACCAGAGAAAATATCCCTCAAAACAGCTTTTGTGCTTGATAATAATATAGTCAATCACCTTGATTGTTTTTTCCTTAGTAGCCAAATTTAAGAAATAATTAGAAAAATGATTTTAATGAAAGATATCAGGAACTTACTTTTTCATTTGTCTCCTTGTGTATGTCCAGACAAGTTTAAAAGGTGCTGTCTAGATCCAGCCTATTAAAACTGACTCTTCTTAGCGTGCAGATGAATTAGCTCTCCTAGGTGAAATCTCAGACGTATATAAAGAAGGCCAAAACATGTCATGGAAAACGGAATTCAGTCGTCATATTCTTGAGATTACTGCTGCACCTGCAGATAACGACTTTATGGAATGAATCGACATCGTTCCTTCCCTGGAAGATTGGCCTCTGTTGCTTTTTATTAGAGATGTTGTCACACAAGCAAGCTTGGAGAAAATGAAGCTAAAACAAGAGATGTGGAGGAAGACATCTGGAAAAGGTGAAAAACCTCTGGAATGAAATATGAGGTAATGCAATGCTATAGAGCTACAAATATGTTTAATCTTTTGAATTATGCTGATGACATCTCAGAGATACTACGAGTTGCAGAAAATGGATTCTCGCTTCATGGAGAATTTGGCAGCTCGTAAAATGTCAACCCCTTAGAAAGGTTACTTAATTCCTTACATCCTATGAATTGTGCGGTTGAGTCTGACCTGAAGTCATCCTTCAGGTCACTAATAACACAAGTACTAAGTAGCTTCTGCCAAAAGGCAGTGTCAAATTTTGATGATCCATTCATACTCTATAATTCACAATGAACTTTTGTTTTGCGTGTGATTCACCAGTAGCTTCTTCTTTCATTTACGTAATACCCCTCCATCTGGAGAAGACAATGGTCAGCTCCTACTGAAACAGCACACAGGAGGTCCTTACTCAGCTCTCCAGGCATTCTTCTCAAATATCTCTTGTTAGGTAATCCACTCCTAGTAGTGTCTGAGGTTGGAAGACGCGGCTTTTAATTTGTCCTTTTGGTTACCAGACTTCAGGAAGTAGGTTTTCCCATTCATGACTAAAAGTGGCCAAGTGTAACTGAGCGTCCTGTTAAACCTCTCCTGTGGTGATGTCAGGGAATCAGCAGTAACATTTTCCTCAGAGTACTCCACTTAGCCCTGGACAAGGGATCCTAGCTGATCCTGTCCCCCAGAGTCCACTCTGGACATCGTATCATCTTGGACATGAAACTGATGAAGGTGCGTTATCCACCAAAATGTTATTTCAGCTCCATCTTAATGGTGGTGCTTATATTTGGTATTGCTCTGGTCTTGGACACGTCTTGGAGGCTAAGAAGCTTTTCCAGTTCCAGTCTGCTTCTGGATTGAAAGTGAAACGTCAGAAGGATCCAGTGAGAGGTTATCTCAGCCCATGAGGCCCTTGAGCCATTGTCCGTCAACAGCCTGGTACAATGAACCTGTCTCGTTTAGAGAACAGCATAACAAATTACTTTCTATTCCTGGGTGGCAAAAGTAGTTGTGGAAGATCAAGGGAATGCATGTGGTACTGTACATCTGGCATGGGGCACAGGGGTCTGTCTGAAATCTCGTCCTCCATGGTGTCTCTGTGTGGTTTTGGTAGCCCAAGCCAGGGAAGACACATGGGGCAGATCTTCCAGGTTCTCAGCAATACGGGAAGTCGCCTTTATTCACCTGCACTGATCCGTGTATGTTCTCATGATGATCCCATCGCTAAAGATGCAGGTAGGTCCAGGGAGCATGCCACCAGCACCCCTGAAAAACCGTAGTGGTCCATAATAGTGTAAATCTATAAAAACTTTACCCGTAGAACACCATTCTTGTCTGCAACTAACTGTAAGGTGAGACTCTGCCTGATGTTAAAAGGACGGGAGGCAGATTATGGTAATTAAACAGACGTTTTCTCTAAAGGACTGAAGAACACAGACGATGACATTAGAGGCACTAATGAACAGTCTCACGCGTTGTCCGATACGAGGTAAAATCTTTATTTAGAAGCAATAGAAATTCTGACTGAATATTTATTATACATAAAGGTTAAAGATTATGTTTAATCTGTCAGGACCACACTTGTGCTTTTACCTATCGTTCATTTTAAGTATTTAAATGTATAGTAGTGTTTACCTAAGCTAATATACGGCAGGCAAATGGCAAACATGACTCAAACTATCTGACTAGACTGGTAACTGTGGGTTAGTAAAAAATCAGCAAGACTTCAAGCCCAACTGACCCAGTTATCTTAAATTAAAACTACTTTACTGAATCAGCCTGTGATTTGGCTGGGTGCGGACAAGCCTGGTCAAGCCGGTTTTGCGTCAAGACGCATCATCAAATTAGCTAGTCCTCTCGAACGTTGAGCCAAAGTGAAACATTCACAGCACTATTACACAAACTACACAAAACGTGGGCCTCGACATTCTCTGCAAAAAGAAGTGGAGTACACCGGTATGGTGCCCGCCAGGCTTATCTGGTCCAAGGAGACGGGGGCCGTTTCTGTCTGTATGCTAAATGACCACGCACGTCCTTAAGACACGATACTGCTCGAGAGCGAACACGTGGAAGGGGGGACAACAGCAGCACAACGGAATCACAACAACCCAGGGTCAAGGTGCAATGCTGTACCGCGTCTTTACGGCTCAGCTGTTGGTGGTCGAAGGGTCCGAGGCAGCGTTCTTAAGGATTTATCTGCCCATTTTGCCTCAATGAAGAGAGGACAGCCACAATCTCACCCAGCTACGTAAAATCTGCTACACAATGAGGGAACCAAGCATCACTTTTGGATTGTTGGTTATTTTGTGTAGATGGGCCAAGAATAAGTGGACTAATTTTACATATTTTATACACAAATGAGCTGAACATCGTAAATAGATGTTTATACGTATTATCCATGGTGTCTTAATTCCTGAAGCAGGATTCTGGAGAGAGCGGCATGTACAGACAGGCAACCATGACCTGGAAACCCTGCATCTTATAGAATAACTGAAGAAGAAACTAGCGCTTTCAGAAAGCTCTACACAAATTACAGATTGGTCACAACCAAGGTGAGGTGAATGAATGCATTGGCTCCCGTGTGTTAACAGACTGTTTCTGTGAGAACTTCGGTATGTTACAGGAGATGATGATGAGAACTCTGTCTAGAGCTGAATTCATGGACACATCATTGTAGACAGAGCTAACCTGTAAACTATGGCAAGCCTAGCCTGTTGGTATCCTTGTCAGGCTCCTACTTACATAAGTACAATTTCTTGGTCAAAACATGAATAATCCAGGAAGCTTGATGCCATGTTAAAGAAAAAAAAAGAGAAACAGTGTAAAAAATTAAGTTTAAATTCAGAGCTGTAAGGATGAACGTGATGAAATTCTCTTTATCCAGCAGGTGGGGCATTAATAGATGTCAGAAAGCTCGGTGTAGTTCCTGTCCCAGTAACCGCCTGAGTAGATCCAGTCTTGGGAGCCGTTGTGGGGGTTGGTTCCTTGGCGGAACCACCTGGAACACAAGAGCAGAGCAGCTAAACTATTATGCCTGAATGTGAGGCATGAATCACACAGATCATCATGGATTATAAAGGCTGATCACAGACCATACAAGGCAATTACAGATCCATGATCAATCATGCTGATCACAAATATGACACAAACCAATCACAAATCACAGGCATAAAAATTTAATATTATCATATATACCGGATAACAATATTTAATAAAAGAGTGATAATTTTTATTAATTACTAATTAATAAATTTAAAATTATTACAAAAATGATTATGATAAATTTTCAGTCTGGCCTCATTAATACTTTTGAGTTAAATGGGATTTTGTTTTCTTATATCTGGAGTATTTTACAGCTTTGTCCTTGTTGCAGTTCTCCACAACTCCATTAGGTGGAGCTAGAGTACCGCTGTCTCACACGCACGGCAACCCAAATCCACAGCAGTCGACATCAAACGGCTCAAACCTGGGCCCAAGGGCAGGGCTACTTGTCAGGGCACGTGGGGACAGCATCAACATGGACCGCATTACCAAACAGAGTGTACGGAACAAAATAAGCACCACAGGCAGTCAGCACTGAAAAAACAGTGCCGGGTCAGCCATTCGAAATGTTCAGTTGCGGTTTATTATTGTCAAAGTGTGGTCATTAGCCGGCACCCTAACCTTGTCTTCCACTCTTCTCCCGACTTGGCGCGGCTCTTCCTTGCTGTTCTTTGTTTTTCTTCCAGCCTCTTCTTCTCCTCGCTGGCCTGATCTTTAAAAAGCCAAGGGAGCTCTTACCATTTTGCCAGATTATAATTTGCTATGAATCTCATAATCAACTGAGGCTTTTGTACAAACAAAAGGACTCTTGAGTATAATCAGTAATGTATTCTTATTATAACTTTATATTACTCTCTCCTCAATACAAACCAAAACTCAACGTGTATGGTTTCCCAAATGACAAATTTTATAATTCCCTCCTTGAATTGATAATTCAGCCATACATTAAAATAAGTTTCCCAAACTCCTTCTGTAAGCCCCCCCCCCACACTAACCTTCCAACACGTACACACATTATATTAAGACACTTAATGCTGTGCTGTTGAAAGTGCTCCGCCCCTCAGGGAGGGCTCCCCCCAGTTTGCGAACCACTGGACGGAGTCGGTTTTGACGGTACCAATGTCTCCGTTCTCAAGTGCTCGCATGTCGGGCCGGAGCCGGCAGTCCGTTGCTGGGATGACCCCCTCCATGCCTTCCTCAAGTTCATTGAGATGCATGGCGAAGGTTGAGAAGGAGTACATCTACAAGATGGAGGACGAGGGAGAGAGTGCATGACCACAGACGTCCAGGAGACAGGGGGCAACCCTGCAGGTCAGGACCACAAACCTCGGCGGTGTTGTCGGGTCGGGGTGCGACCTTCCACAGCAGCTCGCTGCCTGGAATCACCTGCACCGTCTCCACCTCGGGAAGGGGCATATCCTCAGACTCCTCATCTGGGCCGGGCTGCACCGTGCGGATAGGACCGGACACCACAGAACATATGACAGATTTATAGCATCATTAGAATGTCAGACATGGGAAATGAGACCATCAAGCGATGGGGGAAGAGCCCATTAACTCCAAAATGTTATTAGTTTACAAATTTTTCGGCTCCTCTCTGCCATGACACAACAAATCGTTTCAATGTTCAATGAGGACAAGTGCAATTAAAAAATAGACGGATTTGAGTCCTACTGGCTTTTGGGGACCTGTCAGCTAGGCTCTGTTTGACACCTGAAGCACTGAGTGAGGTGAGTGCTGTCAAAACAATTACTGCAATGATGAGATCAGGACCCGAGGCACACTCTG
This sequence comes from Gymnarchus niloticus, assembly GCA_009936485.2. NCBI lineage: Eukaryota > Metazoa > Chordata > Actinopteri > Osteoglossiformes > Gymnarchidae > Gymnarchus > Gymnarchus niloticus. Next base: position 38,378 of record JAACJT020012374.1, on the reverse strand, counting down.
GGCCCCTGCTGGCGTCACCCTGTCACCCCGTGAATCCTGCCCCTCCCCCCATACCGGTTTGGAGCCTTTCTTCTCCTCCAGGTTCTTCTTGTCTGCTTTCTTGTGGGTGTCATACACGGCCGTTTCCACCGTGTACAGACACTCGGTCCACTTCCCGTACAGGGCGCACAGCTTCTTTTTGCTGTGGAAAAATGAGGGTCACCTGACACAGGGAAGGTGGAGCTACCGCCAGATTGGTCACAGATGAGATGGGTACGACTGGGCAACACGGAGACGGCAGGTTCCCAGTGCCGAGGGCTAGGGTGGGTGTTTTTTTAAGTCACCTTTTGTCCAGCAGGTAACCTTCAACTTTATGAAGCTCTTTGTCGAAAAGACCACACCGTTTGAAAGCAAGGCTGCATCTCTCCCCGGTTCTGCCAAAGAAACAGCCAAAACAGGCATCCTGATTCATTTATAAGGACCGGCATCCAGTCCATGTCCTGAAGTGTGGGATTCTGCATGAAACGATTGTGACTTTACATAACGGTATCTCTTACTGAAATGATCATGGTTAGTTATCAGACGGTCCAACAGCAGTTACCCACCTTGGTTTGATCTTGCAGCCTTTCTAGCACTTAGAGCTCATATAAGGTTCGAGAGTTTTCCCAGACCTAAGTTCTCTGTAAACCCACAGTTTTAGAGGGACTTCAATGCATAAAAATTCTAAATCATAAAGAGGTCTTTTCAAGAAAAGATGTCTTACACTTCCTCTTCTATTGTTCATGAATCAGCTTCTGTTCAGTAATGAAAAAATAACTGACTGAAACTGAATGAAAAATAACTTTTATTTATTATTTTATTTATTACTCTTAACTAATCTGTCACCTTGGTGTATTACACATATTTTATTGATTCACCTTGCGACAAAAATGTTGTCATTACCATAATTTGGGTACCAAACGTTTCAATGACCAACATATATTCAGATGAATGAATAACTGGGGTAGTGATGTAGCTCTGTGGGTTAGGTGACCGTATCTATGCCTGTGATCCCAAGGTCAGAGGTTCAAGTCCTACAGCCAGCAACTATCCATATCACCACTAGGCTGTTGGTCAAGGCCCTTAACTTGAATCACTCTGGGGCACTGACCCTTAGCTTACATCTTGGGGAGCCGAAAAACCAGGCCCCCTTATGGGGATTAATGAAGTACTGATTATTATTAATAACACTTTTCTGTTTGAATTTAATTCACTAAATGGATGTTGCAACTAGTCTCGTGAGATGGATCCGATGTATCGGCATGGGATAAGGGCGACTCGTTACTTGCTATCCGACATTCACTTTAAGCGGGTCGTCTTACTTGTGGTTGACCACTTCTACGTTGCCGTATTGCTCGATCCACAGCTGCCCCACAACAACGTTGTGAACACAGCAGATGGGGTTTGTCCATGTGTACGCTTCATTGTACCTAGAGACACAGAGTATCATCAGAAATGAGCAATTTTATTGTGAATTTATCCATTTTATTGTGGAGTGGGATGTACAGAACAGATGTTCCAGACAGATGCCGTTCTGTCAGGAGAATACAGCAGCATGCAGATGGTACAGAAGCTATGTGGAGGATTTAGCCTGGCTGGGCATCCATTTTAAAGAGCCAGCTGGAGACTCACATGGGAAGCTCCAAAGTTATGGTCCCTCGTGGCTCAGCCTCCACACTCTTGCCCCAGAACTTGAGCTTGGGGTAGATGGATCCATGGAAGACAAAGTCGTTCTTCAGGCCCTCGGCATGAAAGGCACTGACGGGGGGGTGATGGCTCACCTGCTCAGACACCCACCTGAAGCCGAGGTCCTCTCTGAGGGTGGGAGGAAGGGACCAAAACTGCCATTAAATGCTTACTTTAGATGGTGGGTAGCTCAGTGGGTTAGGGATCTGTACTCATGTCTAGAAGGTTGTGGGTTTAAATCCTAGGGCCGCTGGAGCAAGTGTTTCACCATTTGGTCTGTGAGTAAGGCTCTCACCCAGAACTTCTCCAGGGATACAATTAGCCTAGGCTTTGCTCGTGCTCGTATGTATATACGTCTCTCATGGAGAGGAAGCTGAGATGTGTGAAAGCTAAACCAATTTCCCCCAAGGATGATTAAAGTGTCTCAATTGTCTGCCATTATATGAAAACACCATCATCCAAAGCAACATGTGCTGTGAAAAAAAAAAAAAATTGTAACCAACAGCAGAACTTCTTGCAGTAAATGGCAAAAAGACCAAATGGTCCAGGCCCACTTCCTGCAGATCCTGACGGTGGCCCCACCATATACCGGATCAACTCGTAGGTCTCTCCCAGCAGCGGGTTGAAGGGTTTCCCTGTCCTCTCCCACTGCGAGGCCACGGCAGATACAGCAAACGCCGCCACACACTACAAAGACAGGGACATAAGCATGTGGTCACTAGCGATCACACATGGTCATGCTACCTAAAACCAGTGTACAGTAAAATTTGAAGGCAATATGAACGTGTCACTAATGGTCACACAAGGACATTGTGTTTAAAACCACTGAACAGTAAAATTTGAGGGGAATATGCATGAGGTCACTTGCGGTCACTCATGGTCATACGCAGTCATGTTTTTCCAAATCAAAGTGTGTGATCACGTGCTGTTTTGCATGGTCACTGAGTCAACACCTGCAAATGTTGCCAAGCATGTCTGTGGTCAAGCACTGTTACACACGGTCACACTCCACGACATATGTGGTCAGTCACGCTCAGCCACGACCGTGTTTCCGTTCAGCAACTTCAGATCACAGACAGCCCCTCCAGCACGTGACCGCAGTGAGGCGGGGACTCTGCCTCTGCCCACCAGTACCTTCAGCCTCTCGATGGAGTCGGACGAGCTGTTGGCCTGGTGGATGAGGTACGTGTGTTCCATGTACTCGGTCAAGCGCTGGAGGAAGCTGAGGGGCTCGTTAAAGATGACAGGCATGGTAATCTTGGAGAGCTCCTGGAGAAGACGGAGGGAGAGAGGCAAAGAGAGAGAGAGAGAGCAGCTGGTCACCCCCCAATACCAAAGAAATAGAGTGAATGGAGACAAAGTCCCTGAAACAGAAAACATCCTTAAACGAGGCTGCAGAGACCTCACAGCAGAGGTGAGTGATTAAAGCATCTTCATTAAGAGGTGAAATACTGCCAAACAGACCAATTAAGCGCCCCGGTTTTGCAGCGATTGTGTTCTCTGGTGTCTGCAGTGGCCGTAACATCAACACTGGCCTGAATGGTAAGGAAATGTAAAACTCACACACACACACACACACACATGCATGCACGCACACACGCTCCTCACACGCTTCCCATAGAGACTGGGGGGGCCGGACAACACGTGCAGGCTCTGTGGATGGCCACACAGGTCGAATCCGGGTGCGAGTCCCAGTAAATCTGGCTTTAAGTGTGCTGATTAAATGAGCTCAGTTACTCCTATATATAGACGGAGATTAAAGCGACCCTACTCAATTTGCTCTCACAGATACTGGCAAGCTAGGAAAACACTGGCAGCAAATGTGTATCAAAGTAACTTCTCTTCTGTATTCAGAAATCGTTTGTAATAAAGGTTTTTAATTAAATACAATTTTTTGGTGCCATTTTCCAGAATTTTCAGTGCATTCTGCCACCCACTCTGGGTGCTGTGATTCACTGACAAATGAACCAAATCGTTCATGATAATTAAAATCTCTGGCCGCAAGCCAACGGGAACTCGTAATGTAATGTGCCTTCAAAACAATTAACAGCATAATGAGAAAGGGGCTTTTCCTGTGTGAAGGAGATGAGCCAACAGCCTGAAAATGTGGCTTTGAACAGACCAGATGTGCTTCAAATCAGCAAAGACCATGAGGCTTTTTTAAAGAGTGAACGCTTGGTGGGCTGTCCCCCACCACACATTTTCAGGATTCTGTTAATCCACTGATCATCAGGCTGTTGACTAAGCTGACTGCAGGACCCTCAGAGGTCCCCTCAGAGCGGCGTGAGCAGTGGGAGTTTGGTGCACCGATCAGGACTCACCATTCCAACGCACTTCTTGAGAATGCTCCAGATGCTGACGTCATTCCTGGAAATCATCGGCGCTGGCAGTGCGGTCCTGAGGATAAAGGCAGGTGAGGATATCGCTGGGGTGGAGCGGCCCACGCTTGATCCGTGAAAGGTACGGGAAGTCCAAACCGCATCCGCAAAAACGCATCGTACCTGGATGTGAACTCTATTAAAATCCCGTGACACCGTCTCTACAGTCCAAACAGTATGCCTCAAAGCTGCGGATCACCCGTAGTGCTCAGCTTATCGACAAGCTAACAGTGACCGCAGGACCGATAACGCTGCATCAGGAGGGCATGCAGTTCTCCCTTTGATTTGGGTTGGAAGTTCCTTGCAGCATCCAACGCAGCAGCAAATGGCCTTTTCCATCTATGAACCACACCATACTGCACCTGTCAGGCCAGAACGTCACACCAACAACACAAGTGCACAAAATCTGGCCACAGAGAGCTAATTTATACAAAAACTGCGTGTCGAACACAAGCTGAAGAAATATGAAATGAGACTATTAATTAATGTCTATTGATGGATGAAGCATGTACCCCACCTCCACTCGACCCCTGACACTGTTCACCTCATCGGTTACATCATTTCCTGCGGTCTATGCTGGGTCTGCTGAATACTCAAGGGGAAAATTTAGAAAAACACATAGTATTCTTAGCTATTATTATTATTTCTTTGCTTTACAGACTGGGAATGGAAAGTCCAAACTGATATCTCTATGGGCTTCATTCTGCAACCAGTAGTTCTGGTTCCGAATATCCGGGCCGGGGGTGGGCTGCTAGATCTCCACCAAGATCACAGGCAGAACCGAACGGCCATCTGCCACCAAAACGTTCGGTGAAAAGTCTGCCTGTTGGTGCATCCTCATCAGCTTCAAAACTCCACAGAAACTCATGGGAGAAGTTTCTGGGCTAAGACAGCACCATGAAAAGCCAAACACTTTATTTCCTAAGTTGTGCGTTGGGCAGATACATCCTGGACCTGTCAACTTCCAGAGACCGTGCTTTCAATTACAAATAATGAAGTATTATTTGAGGCTGATGTAAAACTTGAGCATGAAAAAAAATGGAAGCAAGCCAAAGTCTATTCTGTCATGGACATCTCATTTATCTCTCTCCGAGAATAATACCTCTAGGCAGTGCTAATTACCACTGTTGACTCGTTTTCGCAGTTCTTCACCCCGGAAAATTTGGTTGAAAAAGGTTTCGCAAGGTGATGTCAAGCAAACCGTTTGCTCAGCCTAGGATGTGAACTTCTGAATGGCAGGGCTGATTACAGACATGGCTCCTCATGAATCATTTACAGCGGGCAGCAAAGCTGGCTCCTTTTTGGTCTCCCTTTCTCGGCATGCTCTCATGCAAAGCCGTTACTCTAAATTATTCACCGAGGGGCGGCGGGGCAAAATTAACGATGTGCAGTGGCATGAAACAAAATAGCTATGCTGTGGGGAAGCTCAAACGTCACCAGGCCCGTGGAGATGTGAGGCCGGAGGACACCCTAGGCTCATGGGGGTAAGGCGGGGTTCCTGCTGTTAAATGGACCCGAGTTTCAAAACAAAGGGACAAGGACACTGAAGACGGGCTATTGATTACACACAGAGCATAATTAAACTGATGCGATGATGGTGAGCGCAACTGAACTTCCTCGGTCAAGCCATATCAGCAAGCGGCTCTGCCTGTTTGTCGCTTCTGGACGGTCAATACGGAAACGGAAGGAAAGGGTGAGGCAGTACCGGACTGGTAACTGCTGACGGGACTGTGAAACTGCAATACACAAGCCATCAGAGAGGATAGTGTGACATGGTTTCTGTCAAATGAATGAGCAACGCATTTGGACGTCCAGATTGCGGTCAGGATGTCAGGTGTTCTTCCCAGATGAACCTCCGATGTCACACATTCCGGTCCCAAGTTTGGGTTTCGTGGGGATGTCGGGTGCATCATCATTGCCCCGTGGAGTAATGGTGCGAAAAAACAGATCTGGGGTCAGTTTTGCACGGTTGTCAGATGTAATACTAGTTATGCAGACACTGATGGTAGGAAATGAGCCTTCGAGTTTTTAGGTCACCGATTCCACATTTGCCCATGCTGCAATAATGACCTCGATATATGCCCCTTGACCAATCTGTGTTTTGGAAGACTGTACCAAATTGTATTCTTTCTATTGTGGTTTCAACCACCTGACCCACTTTCCCGGAGAGGAGCTCTATTTGGAGGGAACACTTCTGCGATTCATCTACATTACAATGTTGATTTCACATCTCTGGACCCTTTCACCCTGGCTAAATTTGGATTCCACATAGGACATACGAAGTCACCTACTTGGATCTTAAGCCTCAAAAGGAATACTTTGATCTGCTCGAGGCCACCACAAGTCCTTTTTGTTGACTGTTTCCTTTTGCCGAATCAACTGGTGCTTACCCAGTGGAGAACATGCGCAGTAGAAAACAAACGAGGAGAACGGAGAGCAACCGTCTTCAGCCAGAGAAGAGCCCAACGAGGGTTTGGGTCTCTGCAGAACTCTCAATCACTTTGGACGGATGCTACACCACTGTGCATGTCCGTCAAGTCTGTCTTTTTCCCAAAATGAGCAGCAAATAGTTTGAAAAGTACATTTAAACAGTTTCTCATGGTGGCTACCCAAGTGAAGGTGTTGCACATACATTAGGAAATTGAAGGCACTTGAAGATTTTGAATTAAACCCAGTTAAGACTGAGCTAATGGTGCACAGAAACAAGCTCCTGTCTAACTCTCTGTAGTGTAAACTTGCAGAGTTCCAGTTTCCCCAGATCTCTCTAGTGTCCAACCCATGGTGTTTTTTTAGCATTTTTTTTCTTCGGACCAGTATGAGATTAGGTTTCACATTTATGAACCACAACGTGGCCTTTGTCCAATGGCGTCGCACCTCTTCCTACATACTCTCCTGAAGGACTAACATATTCATGGCCTCTCAAACCACAGCGTGGGGTTGTCTTACACTTTTTCAAAGAGTTGGAAAAATCTGGTGAATCATGACACTGACAGCATCATCCCCATCAGCAGGCCAACTGTTAGGAGCTGCCGCGTGAAAGTTTTCTTCGGTGAGCTCACTTCTGAAAATGGCCTTGACAAATTCATCACATCATGGGGGCCACCAAACCCTAAAAGCTACTGCGCTCAATAGAAGAACGATAAAAATGCATGGAAATGATGAAAACTGTCAAAACATCAACATGATCTAGCTGGCTGGAAATGTTGTTAGAGATTATGATAATACCAGCCCTCTAATAGCCAGCCACGATCAAACTGAGTATGTCATAAAAGAGTGTTTCTTTACAACTGGGCCTCTCGTGAAGAAAGTTAGAGCTGTCTGTGGCGAACGATGTGTGTTGGTGTGAGAGAGAGTATGTCTTTTCCTTTTGTTGATTGTCTTTCATTTTGTCAAAAAAAGGGACGGGACCCCAATTGACACTCTGACCACCAGCTAATTTTATCACCAGCGCATTACCGTTTTCACAACTATGGATTCATTTCCAGCTAGGCCTCACTGTGGTTTTAATAAAGGCTGATGTCTTCTATTCTCATAGACGGGGTTTTTGGCAGAAATTATATGCTACCTGCACGGTCAATAATCATCCATGGAATGATTTATTCCTCCGTAACTACATCGCTTTGGGAATTGTGGAGCACACTGTGACTTGGAACGTGTGACAGCAAACTGCTCCAAAGCCAACTTCACCCAGCACTTCTCGGTCTGTGAATTCTGCCACCTATCTCCAGGTATTGACAGACATTTAAAGGACTCCACCCTTTGCATTAACAGTGAATCTTTTGAAAAGACAATTTCTGGTGGACTTCTATTCATTGCTTGAGAAAAAATGAACACCCTTCAACTTAAATCCATATTAGAGTCTTTCTTGGGTAAAGTATTAGGTGGTGTTTGGCTGAGCTTTTTACTATATTGACATGTAGAGGGATTGCTTATCTACCTGCTGGAGAAGACCCGTGATCATAAACTCAAGAGAAGATTCTTGAAATTGTTTTTCACTTGTTGTTTGGCTCATTTTCCTTGCTACCCTACAAGTTTAATGCAGCTTTTCAGGTGACATGCTACTGAAATAAGGTGTTATACTCACTAAATTCAAGATAGCTTTTCTACCATCTGCAGGGCACAGGTGGCCTTTTTCCTCCGTCAACATTTTAAGGGGGTTTCATTTCAAAAGATGACGGGGTTATTCTCTGATGACCAATGACATTCCCTAACAAATTTTTCTAAAAATACGTTCAGTAGGAAGGGATGGAGAGCACGACGAAAACTGTTCCCCATGGTTTTTGACTTGGTCTGCTCTACAGATGGTCAATAGTTTGTCTAACCCAATTAGTTTAGTTTTCACAATGTCTGTTTCATCCAAGACGTGGGCAAAGACCTTTTGACTGCAGAGAAAAGCTCTCATAGGTCTTCGCAGCCTCACTGGTAGAACTTCGATGTTCTCCGAGGCAAGAATGAGCCACGTGTGAGGTCTGTGCATCCAGAGGTCACTGTACCAATGTACATGTAATTCTGCTCTGCTGGGGTGATACTTCTGACTGGGGTGGTCCAACGTACAACCATGACAATCTTTTTGGATGCCTCTAGATGAGTATTAGGGAAAACATCACCAGAAATTTTTTTTAGCATCTGGGGGCCTTCAACGCTTCGCCTGGCATGAAAACCAGTCCATTGGTACCATCACTGCTGAGGTATTGAGGAGACGAGCTTTCTCTCCATCCTCATCACCCAGCGACAGAAATAAGGCATCGTCAGGAAAATATGATGTTAAAGTCACAGCTTATTTTCATTCAATGTGGAAGGAAGCAGGCACTTCATATATTCAAAGGAAGGAGTGGGGTGGTGACGTGTGGGAAAGGAGTTGGCCATCACATCATAATTCACATCTTCTCGCCGTAATTCCATGCAAAGCTGACTCTCTTTACCCAATTTGGCAGGGGCACACTGATTCCGCTGCCTGTAGCTTTCAAATTGAATTTCGCCTGAGTTGTCAGATGCACGCTGTCAGCAGAATATCCAATTTATGCAGAATTAACTCTCCAACGGCTACCAGACTCCCTGTCCCGCTCCTACATAGACACGGCAATCCAATTGAAAAAGCTCCCAGTCCCCGGCTTTCTGGGTCACACCACATCTCCCTCCTGCTCTGTCTGCCCGCTAAGAAGTTGGTAGATGTACAACTCTGACTGAGGATAGGAGAGCACAGATATCAATGTCCCACCCTTGAGTCATTCCCACTCAGCAGCCGCATCCTCAGACTCCAGAATCAAAGATGTTGCACCTGACATTGCACCCAACATCCTTGGGCAATGGACACCACGGATGTTTTTTGCACTATTCAGTTCCTTGGTATCGGAATGTGTGATGTCATAGGCACTCGTATGAAGGACACCTGACATCTTTACCATCATGAATGCCCTGGAATGCCCGTTGCTCATCATTCAATGTGAAACAAACCATGTTGCTTTACTCCATCTCCCGTCGGTAACGGCAAAGCACGAGCCCATCACCATGTCCACAGAACCAGCCTCACACAGTCGGTCGCCCACTACCTGCGTGAGGAAAAAGTCGGGACGCTGATTTTCCCAAGCATGCGACTCACCTTTGCCTCTTGATCCCGTTGCACCCGGGTTTGTCGTCCTCTTGAGACATGCCGGCAGGCCTGCTAGGACCGGAGTTGCCTGGAGGAGACTGGGATAAGGGGCAGCGGTGTCGCTGGCTAGCAGAATGGAAAAGGACCTCTCCTTGGGTGGGCGTCGAGGCCGCAAGGGAGGGATCTGCTCAGGGACCAATCGGACTCTGGGTCTGGCCCAGGTGAGACAGAGAGATAGAGAGAGGGAGAGCGCGAGAGAAAGAATGAGAGGGAGCACGTTAGCAGAGGATCTGTGACTGCTGTGTACAGTCGTTGCGGACGCCCCACCCCCCTTCAACATCATGGTATACTGTTCCACTTAGAGGCACCTCCCATAGCACCAGCTCTGCGCTCTCCATTACACGGCAAAATCGACCAGGTAACGTCAAGTCACCGGATCTGCACAGGGCCTGGATAAAAAAAACTGCAGACAGAGAAAGAGTCTTTCAGAGGAAAAACTTTCAGGTGACTGGTTGACTGATGTGGGACATTCCTCCTGTAAGCCTAGCCATGTAACACGGTGGCGTCACCAGGAGAAGCGCCCCCTAGTGGTAAAAGTACTGAACTGCATATGAGCCATCCTCACATCCTCACACAGTGACTCACTTTTGGTGCCATAGTGGGAAGATAGCTGTTGGCTGACACCATGCAGCTACACTGTCAGCAGATGACCCACTAATGGCACATAACTCAGAGTAGGCCTGCTAAAACTGTGTTTTCTGAAAGGGGTCCCTCCCAGGCAGGGCATCCCAGACCTCACCCCTTTTCAAGGTACCTAGAATCATCAGTAATACAAAGATGCACACTAAAACATACTCAGGAAGTGGACATGCAGTAAAAATAGCCGCAGATGTAGATGCAGTGTATCTTTTTCCCAGAACTAAACTTTTGAATGACAGACCTTAATTAGCTCTTTTTCTCAAAGCTGCCGCACGCCTCTTTGATCATGTCCTATAAACGAGTGGTGAGAGGAGCAGACAGACTTCAGGGGCACGCACCTCACCAACAAAGGAGCTATCATACTGACCGGGCTGTTCCAGAACACAGGTGGCCACAAAGGGAAGAGCGCCGTTTTGAAACGGGTACGTTCTCGCAGGTTGGTGTGATATATAAACAAGTGACTTAAGCGGCGAGCGTGGCAGAAATTTTACCTCCCTCCAAGGTGATACTTGTGATCGGTAGAAGAGAAATCGAAGGCTCAATAAATAAATAAACGCAAACAATATGAAGCTGGCTCTTTCCAAAGTGACAAAAGGAGTGTGAGGATGTGTCTAGCATGGCTAGAATAAGGAACACGTGCATAATGCTGTCCTTTCATAGAGGCTTGGGTGACCACATTCCACATCATCGAGCATCTAGCACTGAAGCCAAGCAGCGACGGGGGGCAGCAATCCATGGCGATAAAATGTCCCCGATGAGAGGAGCCACTCGATTGGCCAAAGAGTGTCATGTCGAAGCATCTGGGACTTGGTGGGGGGTGGACTTGGTCATGTGACCTTCACTCACCAGCAATTTTTTCAAACTCATTCTCTTCTGCACCGTAGTAATAGAGACTGCTGTATAGCTAATGGATAGCTGGAGTTCGTCTACTGCAATCCAGGTCTTCTTCTCTTGTTGGGCGTTCAAACTCCAGACCTGTGGAGAAGATCCTCTGATTAGATTGGACCTTCAGACGAGGGTCAAAAAAACACATTGAAAAGCTCCCAGCCAGGCCTAGCACATAGTATATCTTTATCATTAGACAAGAAGAGGTTTAACAAGTCATGTGATTACCAAAGCCTACATCTTAAACATTCAGGGCCAGACGTTTCGTAACAACAGGTGTCTAGAAGCAATTAATTCAAAACCCAGTGGAAAAGGTGTGGCTATTGACATTCTCATAAAGCAATTAAATCTGAGGACAATTAACATGTGTACTGTACATACACTACTATTCATGACTTTTGTGTTTATACCCTTTGCCTTTGCTAGAGCTCCCATACATTAAGGGATTGGTCCAGCAGTCACTCAGATGTTTGAGTAAATCACGCTGCCCATACCACGGTGGTAAATGGCCCGGCGGAATGTGAATCGTTTGCTGGATGTGCATGCTAATCTGAGGTCCAGCTCACTGCGGGCTCCGGTTTCCTTCCCCGGAGGAAAAATGACACCCACGAGTCCGTATCAGATGTCCGTGAGGCAGAAACCTGAGGTGCGTTTATAGGTCCGAGCGCAGATTGCTTTCCTAACAGCTACACCCTCACCGACTCAGCCCAGGCCGCCACCCGTCATCTCGCGTAGAGCCATGACACCACAACAGCCCGGTGTTGACGTGTGAGCTTGCGTGCCTCTGTGGTGCTATATACAGTCTGTATTGCTTCTTCAGTGTTCATATTGGGTGGCTAATGTTTGAGTTTTCATATATTGGTGTGCTTATGAAGGTGTTTGCTTCTGAGTGCTGAAACTGTTGATAGGCGAGTGTTGACCTGTGGGCGTTTATACTTGAGTATTGACTTGAGAATGTAAATAAGTGAGAGTCGCTGTGGAGACCTTGATATGTCAGAATTACATACGTGAATATGAATATTGATATGTCACTGTTGATATACAAATGTTGACCTGCCTGGGCTGATACACCAATATCGCTTTCAGGAGGCTTTATGATGAGGATAGCAGGCTAAACACGGCAGGTATCTGAAAGGTAGCAGCCTTAGGTCGACTTGCAAAGGCATGTGATAGGCAATTATGCAGATTATAAGACAGCTCACGTTACAAATGTTCAGTCTACGTTATGTCTGACATCATATCCAAGTGTCCGGGGGTGATGGGGGGGGGGGGGGGGTGTGAAAGTAAAGCCAACAACCTTTGTAGTTTAAGTCACATGAACCGTTTATGAACACAGACACCGCTAAGTGGCCTTTACAGTAAGGCTTGCCATCTGTACGATGAGCCCGAGTTGGTAAATGATGTGAGCAAGTGTGTGCTTCCCAATGAGGCATCAGTGTTTCTGCATCCGTCTCACCACAGATGGTAATTAAATCCCACTGGGGTCAGATGGGGTCCCCCCCGGGGAGGGGACCGAGCTCCGTAACGATGGTGGGGAATTGAGGGGCGGACCGTTAGGGGGGTGGCCCAGGAGACGGGGTGCCTTTGGAAGCCGAGGGAGGCCTATTTTCCAGATGTGGAGGCTGTGACACCGGGCACATGACACGCAGCCTGAAAACAAACCCTACCACAGTCCTCAAAAAGGAGGGGGGAGGGGCAGGTCCCTTTGAAAGGTGTCCAGTAATAAACGTCATGGCATCTTCAGCACCACAAACAGCAAAATGGCAGCCAAGTCTCCTAGACGCCGCCGGTGTCTGGGAAGCAAAACCGTCCTCATCTCTTTTGCAATGCTTTGTACATGCCTGATGAAGTCCAGACCACCTGAGTGTTGCCTGGTCATGCTGCCTCGCATGCTTAAAGAAGCCAGATGTCCCGGCTTTAGTCAGAGCTACAGATGGACTTTCACGACGCTGACGGTACTCTCTTTGGAATTATGGTGGAGGACAGGTAGTGCGCTGAATCCAGATTTACAGGTTCAGTGGTGGCCAAGACCACAGCCTTGTTGGCCATGACCATATTTAGCTCATGCTTCAGTGGTGGCAGGTAATTCAGGGATGTGGGATGGGACCTGGTCACCCCATGGGTGCCAGATCAACTCCTTGGTGGGGCTCTGAAGGGCAATCCAGGGCTAAGCAGCTGAACCGAACTGTTCCAGCTAAAAAGAAGAATGGGTAAGCATGAAAGTTGTAAGCCTTCTAAACCATTACTGTATGATACTCTGGGCTTTGATAAAGTGCTGAAAATAGTGAGTATTCTTTATTCATCAGCTGGTTTGAACATTAGAATAAACTAAAATAATTACACTTTATTTTGAGATTTCTGATCAGGTTTGTTTGTCCACATTCAAAGAATTTCAGTGTTTAGAGTTCAATATTTCAAAAAGACGTGGCCAGCTATAAAAATACAGAGAAAAAGGAGAATGTGAACATAGATGGCTGATTCATGATGTCAGAACTGTTCCACTTTGGTTGGGATTTCCTGTTTTGTCATAGTTTGATGTAAATTAAAGTGAATCTGGTTCAAAGGAAGCTGCTGAGCTTCCTACAGAGGCAACGATCCCTTGAGATCTTAAATGTGAGATAAGTGTCAGGCACTCCAGGCAAAAACATTTCACGATGCATTCATCAGTCGCTTTTCCGGCAAGGACACTTTGAGAAAACGAGACAAGACCAGCAGGCCTGCAAGGTGAGTGACAGCTGGAAGCTGACCCTGGTGAACTTCGCCTCTCCAGATAAGTCAGTAATCCCTACCACCTCAGCCTTGCACCCAATGCCAAGCCAAATTTCGCAAACGCACTCAGGACAGACCCACAGCTGATTCAATCCAGGAGAGGAAACCAAAATCCAAACAGACTTTCAGCACAATGCAATTTTCTGGATCTGAAATCATTTGACATTTTGGCCAGAAATGCCAAAACACTCAAGAGGTGCTGTATAACAGGCTGAACAACCTTTACGGTGCCGTGGAGTTTAAAACGGCTTCTTCAAGGCAAGGGTGACACTTTTTTTTTAGAAAATCTATCTGTGTTTCAGTCCCACTTGTCTGCCTCGCCATCGTGTTGTAATATTCGCTAACAGACTATCCTCCACTATGCATGCCAAACAATTAATGCCGTGGAGATGCTCTGTTAATTACTGATGGGCAGAATTTGCAAATCGTAGCACGTGTACAACGTGGTCTGGCCAGAAGGCTGACTGTGTGCGATGCAGATCAATAAGACAGCTCACGGGGGGGTGCAGGTGTTGGGGGTATTAAGACAGTGTAATACCATAGATAGTCCAATACCATTAAAACCCATTTGCCCACTGCCTGCATTGGCATGCCCACCACTTACTTCCTGTCCAACCAGGATGGGATCCCTAAATCCCACCCCTTTTCGCACCTCCACTCCTGAGAAGGTTGTCAGGTTTTGCTGGAATATAAACATGTACATAAAGCCAACATAGTAAACTAACTAATTAATAATTATTATAATAACCACCATCCCTGTTTTTTGCTTGATCATTCCTGTTTTACATAAGATCAATGCAGGCAGACGTGGCTGGACCCCTAAATGAAACTCCACACACTAGCTGCTTAACTTCTGTGATTTTAATCACAGTGGGTGTCAGTTAAGGACCGGGCAAGCTGGTAATCCTGTTAATATGCTTTCTGGGTCACAGAGTTATTGGATTGCTGTAGTCTTGCGTGCATGGGCTGAACCTGCAGGCATGGAGACCAAGACGTTCCCATGGCTGCGTGCCAGGAAGATGTGAGTGCAGAGGACAGACGGTCGAGCATCACGTAACCACCGATGACGCAAACAGTAGGGACTCTGATGGACCTACCGTGGACACAGGTTAAAATATGGGTGGCTACGTTTAAAAGATGTTTCAGAGGAGTCACCATGTCCATTTGTTAACGAACATCGACCACGCAAGCCACAATCGTCTTTTTGGTTTTGGACGAATCCGTGAAAGGATATTTAGAACCAGTTCCCATGTAAACACATTCCTGTTTGACCTAGTAAAACGCCTCTCCATTTACAGAGCACGGTGACCTTTACCCATCATGCCTTCAAATTAGCAAGGCGGCCAGTTTATCATCAGTTGGCCATTTCACTCCGGATACGTGCAGCAGCCACGCCATGACGTACGGCACTCCTCCATGGCCAATGAGATCCCCTCGAGGATCACACAAACCCACTTTGGCGCCTACCTTCACGCCCCGGTTCCTCAATCACATGGCACTCGGGTCCGTTTTCCCACGTCTCAGTGCGCACACCGGCCTCTCGTCTGAGTGTTCGGCGTGAGCCGGAAGCCAGAGATGTGGCGGCAGGTAGCAAAAGCACGAGGCGCGTATGCGATGCGCACGGCTGACGGAACCGGTGCACACGGCTGTCTGTCCGCGGACCACTGGTGTAAGTGGAGCCTGCTGCCAAAACTAGGTCACGGTCTAAACAAATCCGACAACAGAGGAACACGGCATGTGTTTCTTAGTACCTCCTGGGTCCTAGGGCATCACCAAATATGCTGCCGCGTTATGTTCTGCTCAGCTTGAGTGTCTGTACCTGCGTCTGTATCCGTGTCAGGGTGTGTGTGTGTGTGTGCGTGTGCTTGTACGGACGCGCTGTGTCCCTCATCTTCGCCGCACCACCCTTCCCTGAACGTGGGGTGTGACGGCCACCGGGCTGAGCGCAGAGCTCTGCGCTAAAAGTGGATACTTCTCGTGCCTTGGTCCTCTGGGACGGCCTCCCTAGGGCAGCAAGCTGTGAGGCGCAGCCAATGGGTAAGGTCTCAGCATAACCGTGGAGACGTGTAATAACAAGGAGCCTCCTCTGCAGTGGCCCCGGATCACCAGGTAAATGTCATAAACATATGATAATACTGGCCATAAAGCTAACATGCTCAGTATGACCTTATCTCCCTTTCTCCTCAAAGGCAGCTGCAATAAAACATTCTGCGAATGCAGTACCAGCTAAAATATTATAAGTTAAGCGAAGGACATGTGCCCCAGCATTACATTAGGCGAGTTATTGTGAAAAGGAAACGGAAATAACATTACTTCCTGTCTGGGGAAGGTCTGGGTGGAGTGCTTCTGGGGTCTTTCAGATGATGGGTACTTCCATTCGGACCACAACCGGGACACATGGAAACCCAGGACTGGATGAGGCAGTTCCAGTGAATAGAGCTGGTAGGCTTCCTACATTGACCTATTAAAGCAAAATAACCTAGAAAAAAAAATACTTTGAGCTGCCATCAGTGTTTTACATACACAGACACATTGTTTCACCCTGGGACTTTAAAGATATGCATATGTACACGATGTGTAGGTATCTTCCGCCCAGAACTGTAAACACATAACGCATGCATGTACATGCCACATGGAACAGTACACATGAGACGCAGAACCAGAAAGTACCAAAACAGAACCACATATATGCACTGTATAATACTGTAGACATATATCACACAAGCTTGCATACAAATACTCTACAGAATTGTGGCCTATACCACAATGAACCATACATAAATATACCATAAACATATCATAACAGAGAAGGAAGAGGAATCGCCCAAATCTGTCAAAGGGCTGAGTATGACATGGTAAAAGACACTCCAAGGGTCTGTCGTGGCCCTGGAAGCCCCCCCGTCACATGTCTTGTCAGTGATTCTCCACAGTGCTGGATCGCCCACCCCATTTCAGACCAGAACAGGAACTCCAGGAAGGTGAGAGAAGACCCTCCAGCTGAGCCATCATTGGCTCAGCTGGAGCCATCGTCTGGCAGACAAGAGAGACATTGATTCTGTTCTCTCAGCAGAGCTTACTAAACACAGAGACCAGCTTGGCAGGTGGACCAGCTAGAGGTCCAGACGTTAGTTTACCTATCAGCTTTGCCTTCCAAATACACACTGTGACAAATGTGTACTTCTTGTTAATTGCTCTTTAGAGCTCCTCTGCTGCTTCAAAACAAAGAGGACGAGCCTGTATGTTTTTACCTTTGGAGACCACCTTTCTTGACCTCACCGGCCCAGCAATTCCTCGCTGAAACACATCCTAGTCGCAAAACTCCTGAGCATTTCATCCAATACGGCTTCAGCAAACCCTTAACTGTCTGACTGTGGAAGTCCTTTACCTGTCGCTCACCGGTGGTATATTGGCGGGGGAGGGGCCACTTTCTGAACTGAAGAACAGCTATAAATGTGTGTGATTAATCCACATCAGTTGTGTCACTCTCTATGAAACCGTAACAGAAAATTGAAAATACAAAAAAAACCCTCAAATTTCAGACTTCCCACGGTCTAATGAGCAACTGTCTAAGGCTGTGCTGATTTCATATGTGCTGCTCAGCATTGGGGCTGTCCCAAGCCCGCCCCAGCTGGGACTAGACGCCGTTCCTCAGGTCATAAATGTTCCCTCCTCACTCTGGACGGTCAAAGGGTAGAACGGGCCCTGAGCGAGTGGGCCTGGGAACGAGAACACAGGGTCACATGGAGACAAGCCACAAATGTACGTGTGAGCAATGAGAGCACAGGGGTCACACAGTGAGGCACTGCTGCTAACTTGCCAGTGTGTAAAAGGTGAGCCAGGTCACACAACAGTGAAGACCACAACCAGAGACACTTCTAACCCACAGTAACCACAAGTCTGGAGCCATTTTTACAAACACGAGAGGCGATGTGCCCTGAAAAAGCCAGCAATTACTGAACTCAGACTGCTTTATGCAAATGAGTCGCTAACAGGGGCTCGGTGTTAATAACAACTAACAGGATGTCTACAGTGACATTGACAGACTGAGGTCCAGGAGCTCCATGAGTATGAAGATCTAACAGATGCTCCACACTGACAGACTGAGGTCCAGGTCCTTCATGAGTATGAAGATC
>JAACJT020012374.1:0-20120 GCA_009936485.2 Gymnarchus niloticus | reverse complement strand
CTGACAGACTGAGGTCCAGGTGCTCCATGAGTATGAAGATCTAACAGATGCTCCACACTGACAGACTGAGGTCCAGGAGCTCCATGAGTATGAAGATCTAACAGACGCTCCACACTGACAGACTGAGGTCCAGGAGCTCCATGAGTATGAAGATCTAACAGACGCTCCACATGTAGTAACAGATTAAGGTTCGGGTGTCTCATCGGGATACATTTGGAATTTAGCCTGTTCGCTAACATTAAGCATGAACGGATTATGTTTCTCTATACAAAATAAAATAAATCTTTAAATGAATTTCCAAATAGTATGGTGTGGTCTTTTCTCACAATGTACAAACATCATCCTGGAATATGTCTTAGTGAGGTACTTAGAGAAATGTGCAGAGTTCACATAAAGCAGCGTCAGAGAGATGTTAGCTTGAGACACCACACATTATCATCGTTTGCCTCACTGACTTCCACTGTTTGTTGCTATGCACCACAGCGATACCATTATTTATTAGGAGACAGTGGCCCAATTTTGGACTTGGGAAAATAGCCACTGTCAGCTGTTTAATATTAATCACCTCTTGTTACAGCACAGAAATAAAACACAGACATTGTCAGAATGCCTGCAGGCCCCCCGCCCCCCCCAACGGAGCAAACTCCGTCCAGTAGGATGCGCAAAGACATCCCCCCGCCCCCCTACACCCAGTGACAAGCACTTCACGAAATGTTCCCCCTGCAGTGTTCCACAAATGATGGTCACCATGGAAACAACCCCTCGCTCCACATGAAGCCAGAGGTCCCTCGAGGGGGTGCGGACCGGCCGACCTTTCCCCAGGCGAAAGTAGCCTTGTGCGGGGGACACATCCCCTGCGATGGGGCAGACATTCATTTCGACTCCCGCCGGCGAGCACACAATTACCGAGACGTGAATTCCTGCCTCCTTGGCTGCTCCGAGAAAACGCCGTTTCGAGATTCCATGACATCCTCGGGCAGCTCGGAATCAGGAGCACGCGATGAAAGGCCAGCCACCCTGAATTCAGCTAACACAAATGCAGATGCTGATTTTTAAATTGGAACTCTAATTCATATTTAAGACGATGACACCACACCACATGACACAGGTAATTACTGCAGGTCATATTTAATAGCATACTTCAGTGTAACTCAGATTTTATCAACTTATTTTCAGAGTTGGGTGAAGTAATGATTATGTCCTTGATGGGGTCTCTGAAGCAGGCAGTTTTATGGACCGTGCTCCTATATAGAATTTCCATCTACCTCCACACTTCCTGAGTTTTTGCACTCTTGAAGGAACTGTTAATCCCCCCCCCCCCCCCCCCAGTATGGCAAACCAAAGGCGGCTCCGAAAACCACAGCTCCTCATGGTAAAATGGCACGATGACGTCATGGGAGGTGTCTTGGTTTTGAGTCACCGGCCATGCTTGTCTCTGTCAACACTACCTAGATAAGTGAAACACCTCCCTACATAAAACCTGGATGAAGTGAAAAACATCCTGTGAGGTGCACATGAAACAGGAACAAGCCCATGATGGTTTTAAAAAATATAAATTAACATCCATCTGTCCATCTTATAGTCTCTTATCCTGATGTAGTGGGGTCTATCCCAGGCTGCTTAGGGCACAAAAATGGGGTTCATGCTGGATGGCATTCACACATAAACAGAGGAGGTTGTGCTTATTGATGGTCTGTCACCATAATCAGAGTAAAAATTAAAAACTGTTTACACTCTGGGTTTGGCATGGAGGTGCTTCTTATAGGTTCATCTGAGATGCCAGACTCTAAATGAGAGAAGCCAGTTGACGTGCCCGTCACCGTAATGGCGAGGAGATCGGCGTCTTTCCTAACTGCGGTGTATTAAATACCTTTCACACTCAGAGAAGGCCCGGTCACTGTCACAAGAGGCCTGTGATGCTGACATCACAGACGTTCCCTCCCACCGCTGCCGGCAAGGGAACAAGGATTCGCTTCAAAGGCACCTGTAACCAAGTCTCTAGATAGGTGTGTTACTTAGAAAAGGAGCACAGCGCCACCCGTAGATGAATGACCAAGGCAGAGAAGATGACGAGATCAGTTAGGAACAGCACCTCCGACCAGCTGATATAGTACAAGCCTGCAGCTTTCTTCACCCCCCGAGTCCAGTCACATGACTTTGTTTTGGCGTGAATGGTTCACTCATTTCCACACATTTAGCCGTTTCTAACAGTGTAGCTGTGAAGTCACCCCATATTGCAAAAATCTTGAAGTTTGCATTCTTTGTTGAACGACTCACTCGGTGGCGTGTTAATTGTACCTGCTTGTTACAGTGTACAGTGTACAGACTCGACAGAGCTAACGGGAAGGCCACGAATGCAAAAAGAACAGCGATGTAATTTGCGGGAAGGGTTCCACACACATAACGTACTCTGCTAGAAGCAGTTTATGAAGCAGATCCAACTTGGTACTAGCTAGGCGTACTAGCTAGGTACGCCTAATGAAGTATAGACCGAGGATGTAAGCCCTGTTCGAATTTCATTAACTGAAGTTCAGAGGTTTCTAGTTTCTTTCTTTACATTTGTCTCGAGTGTCAGCTTAAATAAATACAATGAGCCCACAGCAAACATTCCTGTAAGGGGAGGGAGACTGAAATTGTCATATCGAAGGTAACGTTACACAGGAATATATTGGGTTAGCTCGGTTCTGGTTCACACAAACGTGTCAAAGCTGGTACGTGCGTCTTCTCTACGATGGAGGAAAATGACCATCAGACGGATTTAATTAGCTTTGTAAACTTCTAAATGAATGCATCTGCTCGTTAAATTGGGGGAAGCAAGTGTCTCAGGAATTCTTCCGCCGGCATGAGGCCACGTTCTTAAGGCGGTCACGTTAATGTAGCTTAGACCTTGCATACTGGCCTACATACTAATGACCTTAATCCTTATCATAATAACGGAGTACGAAGGGAAAAAGACAGGCCATGGATGGGGGGATTAATTCATAACTGGGCAAACACAGGAGCAGAGAGGAAAAGTCCAGCTTAGTGTGACAAAGTTTTTCCAGAGTAATTACTTCATTCCCAGCATTTCTCACGTGCTGTTGATAACCAGCTGTGCTACCTTATGAAGTCCGTACAGACTCTGTCTCGGGCTAACTTTTTAAACACCAGCTGTGCTACCTTATAAAGTCAGTACAGACTCTGTCTCGGGCTAACTTTTTAAACACCAGCTGTGCTACCTTATAAAGTCAGTACAGACTCTGTCTCGGGCTAACTTTTTAAACACCATCTGTGCTACCTTATAAAGTCAGTACAGACTCTGTCTCGGGCTAACTTTTTAAACACCAGCTGTGCTACCTTATGAAGTCAGTACAGACTCTGTCTCGGGCTAACTTTTTAAACACCAGCTGTGCTACCTTATAAAGTCAGTACAGACTCTGTCTCGGGCTAACTTTTTAAACTGATACCCAAGCCAAATCAATTTACGAATTCAATTACAAGCACAGGGCCGCTTCCCTGATAAAAATGAAAGACTCAACGATAAAGATCTGTGATTCCGCCAACGATACGAGCTGAATGGGCCCATGTGACATAACCAGTGCCTGTTATGGCGTCCAGCAATGTTTGGCAGGATGTGTTTATATGGCCGGAGACTAGGCTTGCATATTAAACAGGCACCTCCTGGTTTGTCGGTAAACTGACCTCAGCCACTAAGAACCAGTAGGGGGCACTATTTGCAAGCTTCAAGATTAGTCGAGAAACATTTCTCCATGATAGCAGACCCCTACACGAGAAAACAAAGAGTCATAAAATTGTGCATATAAGATTTTCATGTTTACCTGCGACACCAACAAAAAGAGCCTAATTACTGGACTTAAAAATGGTTGAAAGCACATTGCATTTTGGTATGAGAAAGAATTTAGGGTTTATCTAAAGCAAATTTCAGAAACAAAACGCGGGAGAGATAGTGTCTGTGTTCTGATGGCGAGGAATGCAGCCTTTAGAAAGAGAATGTGTTGAAGTAATATGCCTTTTCCATGCCACATACTAATTAATTATGCACCCGAACACGAGTAAACACGTCCTTTCGTGTTGGACTGAGTGCTCAGTCATTGGTCAGTTACCCATGCTGCTTCCCTGCACCTCACAGAAAGAAATTTTTCAAAAGGAG
The DNA here is from genome assembly GCA_009936485.2 of Gymnarchus niloticus. Classification (NCBI taxonomy): domain Eukaryota; kingdom Metazoa; phylum Chordata; class Actinopteri; order Osteoglossiformes; family Gymnarchidae; genus Gymnarchus; species Gymnarchus niloticus. The sequence goes on along the minus strand of JAACJT020012374.1, from coordinate 15,970 downwards.
TCAAAACTTCTCTTCACTATGAACATATTATCCATCCATCTTCTAACCGCTTATCCTGGCCAGGAGTCAGACAGAATAGGGATGCCAATCCCTCACAGACTCACACACACAATGGACAATTTAGATGCATCAATTATCCTAACTGTCTGTCTTCGGACTGCAGGGGGAAACCAGAGTATACCTGAAGGAAATCCACAGCGAGAGTATGCAGACCCCACACACAAAGCTCAGGTGGGATTCAAACCCCCAACACTGGAGGGCTGAGGCAACAGTGCTTCCCCCCAGGACATGCATGAATAACAGCATTCAGAAAAACATAACATGCTCATTAGGGGCTAATGGCCAACATCAGCATCGTCATTATGTCATAATATTCTTTATGATGTCCAGCAATGATATGGAGCAACAACAAAGCCTCTTTGTATATGTTAACATGCTTTTGAAACAGATGTCCAGCTCTGCATCCAGTTTTGTTCAGTGCTAAAATATTTTCTCATATTTTCATGGTCTTTCTTTCTGACCTATTAAGTTTATTTTGTCCACCCCCTCCAAACGGGGTCATTAGTCCACGTCCATCAGAGAAGGGGACGTGTGATGTGGCACAGACCCCTAGACAGACAGACAGACCCCAAAGGATAATTATTTCTGTGCCTTTAATGTCCCTTTCTGCTGTATTCTGCTGTGTCCATGGGCAGGGGGGGGACATGCTGGAATACTGCCCAGCCGAAAATTCCGATTAAGTGTGAAGCCACTCGGCAGGGAAACAGCATGACACCGTGTCAAGCAAGATGTAAACTGTGACCGGGCTGCTGGCACAAGCCGACACACGGGACAGCCATGGAGATAACAGGCGCGACAGAGCAGTGACATCAGCGTGTCCGGGTACCCACGGATCCCACGGTCCTTCTGCCGAATCAGCCACTTATATTGACCCCCCCACACAACGGTGGTCCGCTACAAAGCCAGCGCCGTGACCCAAGCCTGTAAAGAGCGATAATCAGCAACGTGTTTCTGCACTTAGAGGCGTCACAGCTTATTGGTGCTAATTCGGCAGAAAGGGGGGAGCTGGACATAAAAGGCAACGCAGAACGACACACTGCCAATAGCACATCGTTTAATAATGAAATTCAGGTTGGCACATAAATAAAAGTACTCAGATGTCCATATTTTACAAGTGACGCCCCCCCGGCACTCGCTACACGTGATGACTGCAAGCTCTCATGAGTCATTATGGGCCGAGGTCCACAGGCCTGCAGGTGTCTGCTAACATCAAACAGCAACCATAAAACATGACTTTTAGCCCAATAAAATGTGCTTTGAAATGCAGCAGAAAGACACTTTGTTCTTGGAATTATACTTCCTGGCCAAGTCGAGATTTCATGGTGACGCTTTTTTGCGATTTGTCATTCGAACGCGGCGTGATGTTTAGCAGTGACAGCTGTGCCATCAGAGACACTCACTACCTGCATTTATTACAGCCACTATTATGGGATGCCGATCCCAGAAGGTATTCGGGAATGGAGAATCTCGGTGGGTGTGACGTGAACGATGGACCCGAAAGCTTTTCGACAAAACGCTGAGGCAGAAACACACTTTGCATGAATGAAGGTTAGCAACGCGACATCCCGTTTCAAGACTTTATGATAAACGATGCCAACGCGTCCTGATTACACAACTGTCTGGATGCATATTTTGAGGCACAGGTTGAAAAGGGGCAGATTTTACTCCTGTCTCATTCCAGTCAGGTCTCACACAATCAGTCTCTGTCAAGCATATATTGACGCATTTTATACCATAAAAGTAATGATGAAACTTTAACAGTAATAAAAGCAATAGATATTCATTAAACTGACCCCAGAAATCCTGTTTAATTTGGAATTAAGAGAAAATTGATCGCAACGAAGCTTTCCACAGCAAAGGAGACACAGATGAGAATGGATACTCATTGGCACAGGTATGCTATTGTACAAACACACACACACACACACACACGCACACACACACACACACACACGCACGCATACACACACACGCACACACACACACACACACACACACACACGCACACACACGCACACACACACACACAGATGCAAAGAAAGACACAAGATACAAACACACACAGAGAATTAGAGATACACAGACACACTGATAGATCACAAAGAGAACAACACAGATACTTTCACACATAGAAAGACATGGACACATACAGACACTCCCTAACACACAAACAGGAAGACAGACACACAGAAAGACCAAATACATGCACACCCTGGCTACCACACACACACACAGAAAGACACAGATATATACCATTGCAGGCAGATGCACACAGATGCACACACACAGCTTGTCGGGTCCTCAGCTGTCCCCCACTGTCACCAAGCATCTCCCTGGTAACTTTGAGAATGAAAACCCACCAGGTTCCCCAAACCTGAGGCAAGCAGGTGAACAGGCTACCATGCACATCGACAGAACGCTTCACCCAGCTTGCCCTGCCTCGCACTGGGACCCATTAAGCACTCATATGCTGGCCTGGCCCTGAAAAAGGGGACACCAAACCAGGGAGGGAGGAATTTGGGGGGCACGCTTGGGGCCGTCAGAAGCCCAACATGGACTTGGCTGTCCTTTCAATTACAAAAACGCACAAAAACACACACACACACACACACACACACACACACACACACACACACACACACACACACACACACAGAGCACAGGATGAGGTGAGCGTCGCTCTCTACCACTGCTGACAGCTTTTAGCATTCAGCGTGGAGCCGCGAGCCTCTGTGACAGTTACACGGCTGCCACGCGGGACACCCAACATTCACAGCTGGTAAGAGAGGCATGTGGGCCGACCAGGCTGCACTAGCTCGGCGCCCATCACACCTGCGAAGCCCCAAAGTTACCCAGGCTGCAGGACAGCTCGCGTTAGTGGCTATGTCTCCTTCAGCCCTGATTTTGGATGGGCTTCCCATGGAGATACTCGTCACAGCAGGTCCCCCGCCCACCTCCAGCCTCCATACAAAGTGAGTGATTGGTTAATTAGTTTAACAGCAATGAATAAAACATCAGCCGTGTCATCAGAGAGAGAGTTTGATGGGGGTTATCAGGGAGCTAAATCAGGCACTGAGCTCCTCCATCGCCACCAGCTTCAACCCCAGTACGGCCCATGTTGCTGCTGGTGCCACACCCAGGTCCATGTGGTGGGGAAACAGGAGTGGTCCGGTCTTCCATCACCTGCTGTTATGGCCGGAGTGAAACACACAAACAACTACCGTTACTACTGTTACTCTGCTGGTACAAGAGCCCTAAATGCCATATTTCTGAAGAGGATTAAAAATTGAAAACAATCCCTGAAAAGGTTCCGGGACATCGTACGTCAATGAGAATGCCCAGTACGAACATTTAATGGATGGATGGCTTTCCCACCTCCAGGCTGGGCCCCCGCTCAGTGGAAGTAGCAATGGTCACCAAAACCAAAGAGACCGATCTCTGTCAGAGGTCAACGTTGATCCGCACTTTTCTTTAATGGGTGAAACACCACAGGCAGAGATTTACGATGCTGTCTGTGAAACTTGTCCCTTCCACAAAAAAATGTTATATTTTCACAAAATCCTTTTTGGAATCATGACGTCTGCAGGGCTGAACACAAGCGTCTTGGCAGAGCCCAGCGGTGACGAATGTAGGCAGAAACATGGTCGACTCACCTGAATCTACATCTCTAACTGGTTATTCTGTCGGAACTCAGACTACACTACAATCTCCTCTGCTTCATCTGCATCTTGTCGTCTAACTTTGGAGCTGGAGGCCACTTTCTTAACATCACGAATCTCTTGAAAAGCAAGACCGACTGAGGCAACTTGCGTAAGACTTAACATGTTTCTCGTTTCACACACTCTGGGAACAACTAAATCCTCTTCTAGGCCTGAACGGGTGTCAGGAACAAAAATTAAAATCCGCCACCTGGACACTGCGGCCGCCATTACCGTCGCATGTAATGCATGGTGGCCGGGCGACATTACCGTGAATGCGGCTTTTCATCACAGCTGCAGAGCAGAGGGTCTCGCTTCTCTCAGTACGGGAAAGCGATATGGCAGGCCGATACCTCACAGATGGCTGTTAATTACATATCGATTCAGTCCTGGGAGGACACTCCAATCTCTGCAAACCCATGCAGCTGTTCGTTGCTTTTTTGAACGGGTCAACACATGAATACCCAGATTTTTCTGCCACTGTGGCGCACTTGATGGGCTCCACAGGTTCTTCACTTTACATGTTGGGTAGATGCCCCACAAGGCTACCTTTTTGCCATTTCTGATTGATTCTGACCGCTCGCTAGGAAACACCGTTAACAGCCCGCATGCATTAATGAGGGCCTTTGATCTCACCAACGCACGATTGATTGGACTCTGCACAAAACACACTAGAGAACCAATTTTCTCTGCGCTTCTTCAATGTGCGACTTTCACATCTGTCGGTGATACCACCGCAGCCCCGAATGCACGGGAGACATTAGTGAAACATGAACATTCAGCACATTGACAAGTACAGCACAAGGTCACCAATGAACCTCCCATTTAAATATCCATAAAATGAGCTTATCTTGCATGTGATGTGCAAAGCTCAGCTTTTCATGGATGCCTACTTAATTTTCACAGCTTTCTAGGAGATTTTATCCACAGCTGTCAGGTTCTTTCACCTGGATGTTAAGGTGGCTATCATCTGTCATCAAGATGACTTCCCAAGGTTTGGATCCCATGGACGTAAAGAAGGCTTTCTTCTTCACCACTTGGCTGGCCGGAACCAAGGCTCAGAAAGACAGCTGCATGATGCAGTCAGTGCAGTTTATTTCTGTGAGCCGTCCTTCTCTTACACGGCTGACACTGAACACTTCACACGGTAATATATTCAAGGCATGAGTGCTAACAAGCATTGCCATGGATAAACGTGGTCCTTGCCGGGCATGATAATGTGTGCATTGTTATGTAGATTTGTAGGGCAAGTGACATCGGGTCTGAATCCTTTGTGAACGTAATTCAACACAAAGGGATACGTCGAGCTTCCGTAACCCCCCCCCCGGAAAGGTGGATACAAAGCTAATTAATGTCAGTCCTGTGCCTGCTTCCAACATCAGGAGCTCATTCCGGATTACGGCTGCTCCTGACTGATAATCACCCCTTCCCCCCCGCCTCAATCTCGTTGTTTTGTCTTTCCCAATTCCATTTCCCCGGTGGAAAGCGGCGACCCCAAGTACGGCTGATGTCCAAAGAGGTCCGAAATCCTTCACTTAATGGGTTTGGGCGGCAAGTCGTGCTGCAGGTCGGACTGCGGGGTGCCTCCCTGCCACCCAGGCCAGAAATAAGACTGTTTGAAAAACCAGAACTACTCAAAAAACCAAGATGGCTGAAGTGTATTTAACACAAATACCTATGATGTGCCGAGAAGATTATTAGAACTCATTTCTGTTATTCTGGTTGTTAATAGCAGCTGCAGCCATTCTACCAGTCAATGCTGGTGTCAAATGAGGCTTCAAAACTCATGGTGGGCGGGAGTATCTCAAACTACCAGTCAATGCTGGTGTCAAATGAGGCTTCAAAGGCCAAATCAAGAGATTACCTTTACTGGAGCCATACTCCTTCTAGACAAAGCCTTGCATGTCTGGCAGTGTATTCAGCCTGACCATAATCCTTCACACCGGCCTCCAACTTTCATGTGACAGAAGTCCCTTTGGGAGGTGGGCCCTAATTCTGCACGATGTACCATGGAGGAGTCCCAGCTACACAATGCCAAGCCACTTAAACAGAAGGCTTCACTGCTATGACATCCTCCCCATTTTAAACTTTTTCACCCTGAATTTATTCTGCATTTTGTAATTCAGCCAATTATGACTGTGGGGGGTTTAGTTTACATGGAGAGCTACCCTGTTGAAAATATCCATATTTGAGTGACTAGGCCTCTTGGCAGACGTTACTGTGATCTTTCCATTGTATGAGACAGAAATATACTCTGAATACAGGCACTTTCATAATAACCTATTACAACAACCCTCTTAAAAGTAATTTCCATTCATCTCTGTTGTCTAATTAACAAGTAATCAACCCGACCTGTCGCTCATCATCCTTCCAGCCCCAAACTGTTATGATTTTGTACATTTTTTAATCAACAAAATGGTTAGGATTACACACAAGATTATTCAATCAGTGCATACTAATGCGCTTTTTCAAATTCAGCCTATCACTGTGTGGCTTCTCTCGAATGGTACATCTATCCCCAAAAAGGCATTGGAGTGAGTTACCTCAGAGTACAATGGCACTTAGGCTGCATAAAATAAAATACTCTCACAGCTTACTGAGGATTACTTTAAATGAGCTGTCATTAAATGAGCCGTCATTTCTAAAAACGAAATATTCAAATAACTATAGAGCAAACTCCAGCTGCAATTTCTCTCCAAAATCCAAAAAAAAGTGTCTGAACTACAGTTTTGATTCAATGCCGGTAAAATTCACAGAACTAACGTGCCGTATAGGCCAACTTCACTTTCTTTTAAATTTGGGGTCTCACGGTATTCACAGTTTAGAGCAAGGTGCCCCGACTTCGCACCTTTACCTGTCATGGACTAACATGCTCATCAGGCAGTAACTCACCTTCAGTCTTCGCCGGTCTCTAGACCAGTGAGGTGAGTGGGGAGGGAGGATGCCGTTGTTTCTCTGGCGCCCTCCCGCTGTGCTGCAAGCCGGCACCCGGCGGCTCTCCTTGTCAATCAACACCCCAGGAGTGCACCCACATTCTACTCCAATGTTGCTTGTCACCCACATCAGGGCCGGAGAAGTGCTAAGCGGAATGCTAAGGCCAACCATCTACCTGGACCGTGTGGTCGTGGTTCTTCCTCTGCTTCTTAATTGTGGTTTTGCTATATATAAATGTAGCGGTACATACACTGGGTTTAGGAGGTAACCATTTACGCCATTCTGCGCATGTGTGCCCAGGGTATCGACCCCGCATGCCTCATCTGGGGGCTTCCCATCATTAAATGTCTTAGTACCCTGACCCCTCTCCCCCGATTGTTCTGTGTGACAAACTGGTATTTGTTCATTGTATATCTACAAGTTTGCTTAGCATGCAAATAACGTTAAACGATGGATGGACTATGATTTAATTGTTCCAGCCACAAGGTTCATATCTGGGTCCTACTCTGCTTTCCGCTTGCATGGATATCTTATCTGTAGTCCTAGTGTACATTTCCATTAAGACGGTTAACATGGGGCAGTAGCCAGTAATGTTTCGATGATTATTTTCCGATAACCAATGAAGAATGACAACTGCTGAGCTCAGGAGGATGTAGTACACAGCAGGTGGGATAAACCTGTTGATACAGGGTGGTGTCAAGGGTCGACCTTGGAGAGTCTTTCTAAAAACGAGGCGAGTTCCAAGAAAGAAAGCTTTTCTCTGAATTGGATGTTAAAATCATAAATCTGTGCACAGCCGTATGAAGTTCTAATGTAATTATGAGAGTGACATGCAAGGGCAGAAAATAACATGCATTTAGTATAGTAAATGTTCATCCTTGGCGGTTTTACCGCACCGTACAAAGTTGAAACAAGCATCAGCCGAAAGAAAGTCGCTGTTTAACACCAGGAACTCAACGTTCTTCAGACAGAGTTGAGTAGCCAGTTCCAGGGTCGAAAATCTCCTCCATCCTTCTACCCCAGAAGCAAAGAGTACTTTGGACATGTGAGCGAAACGTGTATGTCTGAGATGAAACATGATAGCCAGCGACATGCATGTGACACGTGTGGGTGGACAGATTCTGCCATGACGGAGGTGTGGGTGATTTTTATATATATATATATATATATATATATATATATATATATAGAGAGAGAGAGAGAGAGAGTATACCGTAATACACTCATGAGAGGAGGGTATCTAAAGGGGGATGGATGGATGGATGGATGGATGGATTTGTTGAAAGTATTATGTTTGAAGTACAATTTTAAATCATTTAAAAACAGTTTCTTCTTCTGTCTGAATAAATCAAAATGCTAAAAAAAAATATATCTGATTTGAATAAAACTTCCTTTAAGGGGTTTTTTGATCATGTCTTTTTCATATTCTACAAAGTAGGCTGAAATGTTTATTTTGTGCAATGCATTATTAATGGATTTTAGGACAATCATTTTATTCAATGTGCTCTTACATCTCTTTATAACTGAGAGTTAGTAGAAAAAAATGGTCCGCTCATTTCTTAAAGGAAAACAACACACAACCGAGAAATAAAGTATGTTATGGGTCAATTTGTATGTAAATGCGCCTTTAAGGAAGAGACATGCATCCTTTAAGGAGGTTGATCTCTTCTTCTGGGAATAAGCGATGCTTTGTGGAGTTTCAGGGTGCCCCATGAGGGTGGGAGGGGGGAAAATACTGGATTCATGTCAAGATAAGTGCAAAAAACCAAATTTACAAAGAGATTCCCACAGCTCCTGAATACCCAGTCCACCCACATAATGTGGTGTGGGTATTTGTACATTTCCTGTAAGCTACGTTTGTGTCATTTGATTACTTTTCCCAAATAAGTGTTATATAATCAGTATAGGTAATGGTCCATTCCACGCCATGACCAGTTTGACACATTTTCCCCCTAATATTGCATTGTTATCCATCTGTGTGGAAAGTGTTTAGACCGATCATCAGTATTTTATATTTAGGTTGAAAAGGGTCCTAGAAACTCCCATTGTATCACTCGATCACCATGTCAATCTCCCGTTTATACATCACCCTGGGGATTACGGTGAATGACCTCACCCTCAATCAAGTGTGATGTTTCCTTTGAACTCCAAGCCAAAGATAATTCACTGCTAATCACAATTACAGAAAATTTACCAGTTTATCAGTTACCTACTTGATTTAAAGCTGGAACACTGCAGGCTGCAAAACTTTAACCAGTTCATAAACCGGACCAATGGAGTCTGCGGCGTGTGGCTTTGGCAACGACACAAACAGAAAGTTCTCGGCTCGCATCCCTGCATATAGCTGGAGTGACACCCCGCCAGTCCCCAGCATCCCAAATAAAAGCAGATACAAAACAAAAAAGGTTTAGACTGTAAAAACACTTCTGATAAACTTTCACTGTGCATCATTTCAATATTACGTTAACTTATTTAGGAGACACCTTCATCCAAACCAACATGTAAATTAGAAAATCCTGAGGTCAGACAGCAGCATCATCCCGTATCCCTACCGCAGTTTGGGTTAAGCGCCAAAACGTGATATGTCTGTCGACCAGCTGAACTACTTTGATGCCATACATGATTTTGATATCATAAGATGATTTTGTCACCAAAAGGTTTATACAAAAAATAATGAGAGGACCACTGAGTCCAAATAATCCTTTGAGGCAGATGTGAGATACATCTCCAAGGCAACAGTGACCGACCAGAAAGCTACAGCCATAGTAAAAGCTTTTCCTCCCTCTGTAAGATGAGGAGAAACTGATATATTTGTATCGTTCCCAGATTAGACCGCTGCCTCAGTTTGCTGGCAAGTTCCTTGGGTCTAGACTACCTAGCCTGCATTGCATAACCTTGCCTTCATCAGACTACTGTGGTCCTATTCACCCTCTGACATTCAGACAACCGTGCTCCTCTAGCTTAGCGTCAGTCGAGGGCATAAACCGATGCATTCCTGTTTTGATTCCTTCGAGCGGCATTCTACGTCCCTTCGGTCCACGCGGCCGCTCCGCCCTGCTAGCCGCTGTCCTCAGCACCGCTCCCATTTGGAGAAGCTTCCGTGGCCCTGCGTTGCGTCATGCAGTGCATCTGTTTGTAGAATTGCCACTGGCTGTCTTCTGTCATTATCTGCCGATATTCTATTCTATATTACGTCATCTGTGTCAGCAGGATTGTACAAACTGCTGCTCAGTTCTTTCTTCATTTTGATATGTAGTTCACTAGGAGTTACTTCAAAAGACCTTTTCAAATAATGTAAAAAAAAATTTTTTAAAGATTTTTTACACCAGCTTTTTTTTCCCAGTCGATTCCCTCTGAAAAAGGGTACCCTGTAAAGGCTTTCGGAAATCGATCAAAATTATTCTGGCACAGAGCTAATCAGACACCCCTGTCTGCCCAGTACTGAGCACCACGTTGGACCTCGATGTCATAGCGTGCCACATGCTGGCATAATGCAGCCATAAATTACGGTCCAGACTTAGCAGATATTTGTCAACAGCTGTCCCCTCAGTCACAGATGTATCTTGCTGGTTCTTTGGCCAAAGCATCAACACGAAAAACAAACATCATTATACAGGCAACTATAGCTGATGGTTTGCTGTGGTACACACATGGCCCTGAGCCCTAAGTCAGCACGGAGGGTGATGGTGATGGAGACCGCGGTGTCGGCAGCAAATAATGTCACACACAACCGGCCAAGGTCAAAGCTAGGTCAGGTCACGGCTCCTGTGAGTTACTCCCCTTCGGTTCAGTGTAACCAGGGGCATCGGTGGGGGACACAGCAACGTTAAAATGGGTGGAGCCACCTGAACCGTCATTGGAGACACGTGACGAGAAATGGAAATTAAAACAGAAAAGAATGCAGCAGAATCATGGTTTAGAAACCTAGGGCTCACGGGGTTCACGAAGGGCTTCGGGCAAACCTTCACAAATCCTAAACTAATCATTTTTCAGTATAGTTTGGGTGCTGCTGCCCCTAAGCCAGGAAAGTGGCTGGTCACCCCGAATTTAAAAGCTCTCACTGTTAGCCGTCTCGCCCAGAAAAAACACGCTACTAAACTCATGTCGCCTCCCCAGCACCCTATCATTCCAGAGGTTTGAACCATTTGAACAGATTCAGCTGTGACCGCAGCGGCCCAATTACTTGCTAATCTAGCCCCAAGGCTTGTTTACCTTTCGCCCGCTCGAGTCGGCCGCATCCGTCTCGGAGAGAGCGTGCTCACTCGACACAGCGCGTCATGAGGATGCAGTCGCCTCAGACAAATTTCTGAATCAGTCAGCGGGGAGTGCCTGGTGCAGTTTAACTAATGCATGTCATGTAATCAGAAACTGCCATTTGTTTCGAATTTTTGATACTGTCTAGAGGTTTCAGGCAACAGTTGCAATGTTGTCATTCAGCGCTCAGCGCCCCCATACAAACCCATGGCAAAGTCCCCCCATGAGAAATGAGATGAGTAAATGCCACCACATTCCCAAAAATGGACTTACTCTGTAACACACCTTATAAAATATATGACCCCTCCCCCATCCAGCAAGGGACATCTTACCAGACCCAACACTGGGGGGGGGGGTTCACATTGCTGTACCTGCAACACAGCAATGGATGGCCAATAGTAAAACATGGCTGGAGATTGTGAACCTAACACTGCGCTGTTATTTAACGTGACTTTTGGGTTTCCTGTTTGTGGCCGGCAGGGAATTATACCGCATGTCTTTAAACCACGTTGAAGCTCGATGCCCTCGAGCGAGGCTGAAAGCAGAAAGACATCAGGTCAATTTATCGTATTAAGGATTACTATCACTAGGAAGATGGGCAGTGTAGGAAAGTAACTCTCTGACTTGTTTTCATAAAATGGCAATACATTTAAATTGAGTCTGTGTGACATGTTGCTTTGAAACATAAAAATCACAGCAGCACAAGTGAAGACAGTCACTGATAATCTCTAATTTGCTCTGTTGATTTTCATTTACACATGCCTTTGTAAAAGACCGCTGTTTAATGGCTAATTGCCATGGTAACAAACTGCTGCTCTGAAAGGGGGGTAGGGGCGCTTAATTAGCCAGGCAACAGGTGCCACGAAAATGTGGGCCAAACGGAGATTTAATTCACATGCGCTGCACCCACCCCAAAGACAATGTGACTGGGACAGGCGCCTGGGAGCAATATGACGTTAAGCATCAGGTAGTGGGAACGCCAAGTGGTTAATGACACGTACTGAAGGTTGCTGGGTCAAATCCCAGTATGGCTCCATTACCCAGACTGTTCCTGATGCATGAATAGGATACAATTTTTTGTGTCTACAGATGAAAGCTGACTAAACTTTGATATTTCATGGTGCCATGTTTAATATTTTATTAGAATGGAAGATACACAACAATAGTGGACAAATGACTTTGTTGTTTTTACTTACAAGAATTTCAGTGCTTTCTCTTTGACTGTGACCTTCAACAGGTCAAACCATATGATAATGAATGGATTGATGGATGTGATGTACAGATGGATCCTTCTCCCTGCCTTCTAAATCAACCACAAAACTATGTTCAATCTTCATTTTACTCTCACCAATAACTTGTATGTAAATATTGAAAACTGTACTTCCTGTGCTTGCTAGTTACTGGACCTTTCAGGAAATGAATCCCGCTCCATCTCGGTGTTGAGAGTTTCACCTTGAACTCTGCCTGCGATTGGGCCTCGCTTAAAATCTTCTTCCATACAAATTCACCTTCTCTTGCTCTGGACTCCCTTAAACACGGCTGCTACAGTTCACAGAATGACCAAATCATTGATTTGAACACCCACTTCCAAAGCATAAACGCTGATGTTGAATAAAGCATCGCACAGAGTCCAATTTGGATTATTTGGCTATCTGTCTTTAAACTAGAAATGCAATAACCACTTTCATTTTCGCTTTAACTCTTTTAAAACATTTTAACATAATTCCACTACAGCACAATAGCCAGAATAGAACAGAAAGACATATTGCGTAACAGAGCATTTATTTATTATATGAAAGAGCTCTATGGATGAAGATCATAATAGAATTCACACCAAATATTAAACACTCTGAAAAAAAGGATTTGTTTCATTCCATATGATCAGGCTTGCCTGATATCTCACCTTATTAAGACGCTTTTAAAACGAAAGCAAGTGCTTTCGTGTGAGCAAACACGCAATAGAGTGAAATAAGAGAAAACCACTGACAAAAAAAAGGTCATTACAACAACAGACAAGTCACTGGGAAGCCTGAAGACTCCGGACAGAAGACAGGGCATCCCGGTGGCCTGCTGTCTGTCTGGTCACCCGCGGTTGATAGAGACTTGACAGCACTTAATAATTATTAGTATAATAATACACAAATACGTTTAGGACTCACTTTCAACAATTTCCATGGTCACTTCATTTTAAACCAATTGTGATCCTGTGTGGGAATCTTAATGCTGTAAAACACGGAAGAGCGAAAGATAAAACGCGTCTATTTTGGGTGGAGCGTCTCTTTGTCATTATTGGAATTTTGACGGAGCACCTCAAACTCACCTTCTAATAGGCTTTCCCACTTTCCAGTTCAGAAGCACAAGAGCCTCTTCCAGCTGCAAAAGCCTAAATATTAACCCAGCACCTGTGCGCACAAATCTAGAGGATCAGTTACTTTGTACATCCCTGCCGTCACGTGTTCCTGCGGATGTTTGTAAAGCTTTACTGTGCCAGACCCCAGGTGAATTACTATATGAAAGGGCTGTAATATATTATCATTATTGACACCATTTCCAGCACGTGTCAGTCCATCCATCCATCCATCCATCCATCCATCCATCCATCCATCCATCCATCCATCCACCCAGCTTATCCAATGCAGGGTCACAGTGAGCCCAAACTGGGAAGAATTGCTCAAATTGGCTGGGTACACACCTGACAGGATGCCTGTCCATCACAGGGAAAGGCTGGTCACACACAGAACAGGATGCCTGTCCATCACAGGGAAAGGCTGGGCACGCACTAGACAGGATGTCTGTCAATCACAGGGAAAGGCTGGGCACGCACTAGACAGGATGTCTGTCAATCACAGGGAAAGGCTGGGCACGCACTGAACAGGATGCCTGTCCATCACATGGCACAGACACAACCATGCTCTAATGGCAACCTGAAGACCCCAGTTCACATGACTGCATGTTTTGAGGCGACGTATGGAAGCCAGCTGGGACACCCATGTGAACACGGGGAGAGTGTGCAAGCTTCGCGCACCCAGGCAGAGCCAGCGTGCTGTGCAGCCGTTTTGCTAGATGCACTGAAAGATTAGCAATGACTGCTCCACTCTATTAAAATTTACTGAAGCTGCTGCTTCTTGCTGATTAGGGAGGCTATGGAGAGGCAACATCCGTCTGCCTTATTAGCCCACTTTTTAAATCATCTGTCCCTCACAGACACCCAAACACAGTACATCACGGAGACACACTCACAGAGATGAGCACTACTCTAACTTTCAGAACTGAAACCAGAAACTCAGTCACTTTACGGGACCAGTAGGGGCAAAAAATGCCCTTAGCACAAACTTAATGAATTACACCTCCTGCTGCACCTTTTAATTTTGTGATTAAAGTGAAATGAATTGAGGGTGTCCCCTCTTTTCAGGTACAGATTTATTCTGAAGATGACTCCGAACAACATTTTAAATCTGCCACTCAAAAACCGGTGAAGCGGCTGAGGATGGTGGGTTAAACACAAACGTATAAATGAGGTTTACGAAAGGCAGATTTCGAAAGCAAAATTTAGTTTCCGCAGCAAAGAAACAATTTTGTCGTAATCTGTCTGTACTGAATGGAAAGGTAAAGCAGTCAATACAGCCATCTTTTGAATGCTCATCCTAGTCATTGGGGGACTGGGGCTTATCTCAGATACTACAGGGCACACTGGTGAGGTACCCCTGGGGTGGGATACTAGTGCATCCCAGGGCACATACATGCATGTCATAGATCATGGGCATTTTTGAGATGCTGATTAGCAGGAGAAAACCTGCACGACTTGGGGGGAACAAGGAAACTGAACACCCACAGAGCAGAGGTAGGATTCGAATTTAAGCCCTGGTGGTGTGAGACAACAGTGCTGCCCATGGATGTGGTTGGGTTAGCCTACGGGAAAGCTTTTTTGAAAATGCAAGAATCCATCCGTGTCTAAAAGAGCAGCCATATTCTCGGAGCCTGTTAGTGGAGAAAAGTGGGGCACGGTAACACATGCGCTGAGTGTGTTAGCTTTGATTCCTGAAGGTTACTCTTTTGGCCGGAGATGGCAGCCCCGGTGTTGTCACAGCTGTGACATTCTGCAGAGGAGATGCCTTTTGTTTACAATCCCAGCAGGCTCTGTATTACAGAATGCGAGAAAAACCAGTACTTCTTTCACTGAGTCTCTCCCCCCCCCCACTCCACCCAGATATTGGTGCCAATCAGAGTGTGTCGTGACGGAGGAAAAGAGGTTCCTTAAGGCGGGGCCTAAAGGAGATATACCACTCCCCCATGTTGTCTGTCAAAAGGCTGAAGGCCCCTTTTGGGCAGATCTGTACACGACCTGCGCTAAACCAGAGCTGTTAACCCTGGATGGACCGTGCAGCTTTTCCGTGTTTATCTGTGGTGGAACTGGAGGCCGCAATCGGAGACTTAAAACATGTGATGAGGATGAGAGGTATTCGATGAACGAGCATGCATATTTATAACCAATGCTGATTAATCTCAAATCACTATCAAAAAGCACACACACACAAACATACAGAAGCACAGTGGATATCCAGGTTATGTCTTCATACAGATATGCACTTTTTAAATGAGGTTTTTGTCAGGATTAACGAACTTCTGAGGTATACATTTATTAGCCCCGGTACTCCAGACACCACAGCTCTACCGATGCATCAAATTCACTGGATGACCTTTACCCAGGCCAAATGACTCTGGGAGAATGGCAGCCACAGAGCAGAGCTACTTCTTCATAAGAATAGTCCAGTCTGACATTCAAGAGCTTCAAAAGAACTCTGGGGTTTTCTGCCCAGCCAGAGCCATTATGAGAACTGCCATATGCTTCATAATTGACTACATTGCCATTTTTAAAAATCAGTTTATTACTGTTGAGCTTTTCCCTTTCTGGGGGGGGGGGGGGGGGGGGGCTTAAAAAAAAAATTTTTTTTTTAAAAAATTTTTTTTTTGGTTTGTTTTCCCTCCTCAAGAGGGGTCTCCAAAAAAATCGTTGTAAAATTTCT
>JAACJT020012343.1:0-44541 GCA_009936485.2 Gymnarchus niloticus | reverse complement strand
TATAGACATCCAGCATGATTTTTCTTCCCATTGAAATCTGATGTGTTTTCAAAGTGTTCCTTTAATTTTTTTGAGCAATATACCTATCACATTGTGGCAAACTGATGTCCCTGGGACATTTTTACCTCATGAAGACATTTGTTGTGTGTGTGTGCACGTCTGTGTGCACAATTTCTATCATGACAGTACAATTTAAATTAGACACTCTGTGACTATATCCCAGCATAGACAGAACAAATCATATTTTTTATGTTGGAGGCAAAAAATAACTTAAACACCATGCAAACAATGGACATTACAAGTATGGTGTTACACGTATCACATTTATTTAACATGACCCTCTTTTGCAGAAATACATCATCTAAATTTTATGTTACGTTAAATTTTTAAACAGGTTACCTGGTTGTATAGTTTAACCATTTAACCAATAGTAAGAAGGGATTAAAGGCATTTTACATGAGTGCATGTTGATGCTTATTTAAATGAGTACAATATTTAGACATGTAATTGTACAATTGGAATAAATTGCTAAAAAAACTGAAGAGGCACAGACATGTAGGTCAAAATACAGACTTTTCCATATGCATGGTACAATTGAAAAGTTAACAAAATAACTTAATGCAGCAAAAGTAATGGAGCTTGGAGTTTCAGTTACATAACTGAATTTGAATCTGAAATTCATAGCATGAAGCAAATGGTCAGAAGGAATCAAAATTTTGAAAATGTCTGTCACAAATTTAATTTCCAGGCAACTTATATTTGCCAGGGATTTAACTCTGCATGGGCTGAAAAGGACTATCTTGGTGTTAAAAATGTGACACTAAAAATAACTGAATTATCTATGCACTAGATAAAGTAAGTTGATGCCTTGCAAAGTCTAAATGAGAGGAAATTTGATATCTTTCAATATAGTCTTGTCATTATTTCTCCATTCTGAATAATTGGCAGTATTTAAATGAACATATTGAGGTGGAATATTTGTATCATGGGTCTAGACAGACAGGGCTGTCTCAGAGGCAGGGATGCAAGTGCGAATAAGGTTCTTTAATCAACTGACAAAGATTCCATCAGCCTCTGTCCTAATCATAGCACAAACCAAACCTAAGCAGGGAGGCCTGTTGCTGATGGGGGAACCAAGGGCCCAAATAACTATGGGAGAATACACCTGAGATTAAAAAACACTCAACAGAGAACAAAGACAAGAGATCACAAGTGAACAACATAGGGTAATCAACACATGAAAGATGGCAATTAGGAAACACAATGGCTGAACACAAAATGGTCAGTACCCCAGGGCTGGGAATGCTGGACCCCAGGTGCTAATACTACAGTTTGCAAAATTTAGGTTCTATATAGATTGCATGTTTAGTCTAATACTTGTTCAGTTATAGATATATAACAGAGTTTAATATCTTTAACATTTTAACCAACCTACATTATTAAATGCCATTTGAAGTAAAGCACATATTTATAATGATTATTTTTATGTTTTGTTGGAAACAACATGTCTCTAATGTCAGGTGGTGCAGTGCAGCACTAGTTGGGGTCCCTTCCTTGTTGCAAGTAAATCCCATAGTAGCAAGGGATTTAATGCTTGGAAAAGTGAAAGGGTTAGGGAGGCAGGACGTAACAGTATCCCCCCCCCAAAGGTGTGCCACCTGGGCACGCCAGACAACCTGAGGGGGGGGCCGAACACCAGGACCAACGACGGATACAACGCAAGAGCATACGAAACGATCCAGACAAAACAAAAACATGACCAAAATGGACCGAACACCAGACACTATTAGGGACACCGTACTGACCAGGGGCAAACCAGGGACAGCCAGGGGAAGACAGACAACCAACCGGACACGACAGACACGAAGGACCACACAGACAGAGACAGACAAGAGAGGACAGTAGGGGACACAGGCCAAGGAACGGCAAAGGCGGAACAGGAACAAGAGACCAAAACTGAGGCGTAGTACAAGGGGCCGGATGGGGGGATCCCCTGGGCGCTGGGCCAGGAACGCGAGGCCATTGACGGTCCGACGATCCAGTAGACTCAGGTGGCGTCGAGGGACCCATGGAGCCAGGGCCGGCAGGTGCGATGGGGACTGCAGGGCAGGAATCGGAGCTGGAGGGCGACGTGGGGACCGCAGGGCAGGGACCGGAGCTGGAGGGCGACATGGGGACCGCAGGGCAGGGACCGGTGCTGGAGGGCGACGCGGGGACCGGTCCCAAGCGGTTGCATTGCACCGCGTGCCCTCGCCTCCCTCTCCTTGAGACGGAGACACAGCCAGTCCACCTTTAACCCCTCCCTCAACCCCGTCAACCATACCGAGGTCTCTTCCCGGACTGGGTTCTAAGTGGAGCCCCAGGAGGGACCCAAGGAGCGGAGCTCAGGGCAAGGCCCACGGGGTCCCACTCCAGGTCCTCTGGAGGGGCATCCCAAGGGTTGACCCACCTAGACCTGGTGGCAGCCATGGGGTC
The DNA here is from genome assembly GCA_009936485.2 of Gymnarchus niloticus. Taxonomy (NCBI): domain Eukaryota; kingdom Metazoa; phylum Chordata; class Actinopteri; order Osteoglossiformes; family Gymnarchidae; genus Gymnarchus; species Gymnarchus niloticus. Next base: position 42,066 of record JAACJT020012343.1, on the reverse strand, counting down.
AGGTGGGCGCCAACTGGAGGACTTCAGGAGGTGGTGCCAACGGAGGACGGCCGTCTGGAGGAGGCGGTGCCGATGGATGGAAGACGTCTGGAGGAGGAGGCACCGACGGACAGGGTTCAGACGGCCGCACTTAACGGACCTGACGAGACCGGATGCCGAGCAAGAGGGCGAGGCAGACCCTCCTGGGTTGGGGGCCAGGAGCTTAGTCGGGGCGGATCTCCCCGGAGGCTGGAGCTCGGACGGGGTGGACCCTTCCAGAGCCTGGAGTTCGGGCGTGGCGGGCCTCTCTGGAAACTGGATCTGGGGTGTGGCGGACCTCCCTGGAGACTGGAGCTTTGGCATGATGGGCCTTTCCGGAGACTGGAGATGGGGCGTGGTGGCCGTCTCTGGAGCCTCAACCTGGAGCCTGGGTGAGGCCATCATCTTGGGGCCCGCAGTCTGGAGCTTGGGCTGGGCCACCCTCTCTGGGCCTGCCGCCTGGAGCTCAGGTGGGGCACAGGTGGCCCCCTCGGGACATTTCCGGCGCCTGCGCCTCTTGCTCCGAGAGGAGGCTAGAGCCTCTGTACTGGCAGGCAGATCATACCCAGGCGCTGGTTCACTCCCCCGCATATCGGTGGCGAGAGGTGGGGAGTCTACAGGTGGGTGGGCGTTCTTCCATGCCATGATCTGTGTTACCTGGGTCAGCAGGCGCAGGACTTCCCTTGCCTCCTGAGGGTCTGCATCCGGGGTGAACCGGGTGATTCCTCGGTGTGCTTCTCTGAATAAACAGCCGGCCTCGGGAACCCTCCAGATCACGGGATTCTCCCACAGTTCCCAGGCGAGATCCAGAAGAGCATTAAAGTCCGCCAGGAGAATGTGAGGCCACTCCTGATATGCAGGCCTCTCTCTGGACCTCAGAGGTCGGGGTATTCGCAGTATCCGGTCCGCTAGGTATATGCCTCCACAGAGGAGGGGGGGAAACCCCATTTGGTTGCGGTTTCGGGTGGGGCTAGTCATTCTGTTACAAAGCAGACCAGACGCTGACACAGGGGAACACAAACTTTTATTATCCATGGGGATCCAAGAACAGGCAGGAACTCACATAGGGGCAACATTAACGACCAGCGACACCAGAAGGACCGGGAAGCTCTCTTAAAGAGAGCTAACGACGGGGAAAATGCAAAACAGGTGTGTCCCATTTAGAACACACCGAAGGAAACGGAGGGTTAGGGAGGCGGGACGTAACACTTACAGCACTCTTCTTATTTTTTTCCACATTTAGACTTCCAGTACTTTTTCCAAAATTATCCATAGTGGATGACCCTTTTTTAGAAATCTATCCCCTGAAGGTTACTTTATTAAATGCATGTGCTAACAGTTTACACAAAGCTTATGTAAGCCAATATACCAGTTAGATTCTGCATGTGTGACATAGATAAAATAATTTTTTTTAAATCTCTGGGCCATTTCCAAAATATGTAAAATATTCTCTATAGAGAACAGGAAGAGACCATTTTCAATTAAAATTTCCACATCATCACTGCTTTTAGAAATAAAAAGTGTGTTGGAAAAGTACTTTCATAATGCATTGGAGTTCATTCCTATATTGTTATTCCCTTATTAGGGGGGATGTCATGTCTAACAATCACATTATGTGTAAATTATATGTATAAATAGCCTCATTAATTTACTTCAGGATATGATTAACAACAAACAGCCAACAATTACCTTGATTGACTGGTTCATTATTGTAAAGAGGATATTTAACTGCTTCCTTTTTTAACAGTTTAGTTATGTTACCAGGCACCATGCAGTGCTGTAACCACTCGCTTCTTCTATCCAGCTCAGTGGCCTGCACTGCACCTCATCGGCCATGCTGCTCACCACCATGGGGAGTACACACAGCTGGAATTCAGAACCACGGGGTGTACACAGAGCTGGTGTTCAGAACCGCGGGGAGAACACAGAGCTGGAGTTCAGAACCATGGAGAGCAGCAATGCAAAAGTTCAGAATCATGGGGAGAACACAGAGCTTTAGTTCAGTTCCAGGATGAGCATGCAGAACACAGAGCTCTACTTCTAAACCATAGAGAGTGTGCAGAGCTCCTGTATGTAATGCAGAGAGCGCTCAGAGTACAAAGTTCAGGTTCAGCACTACAGTGAGCACACAGAGCTTTCTAACTGTGGAGAGAACACAGCACTGGAGTTCAGAACTGCGAGGAGCACACAGAGCTGGAGTTCAGAACCGCGAGGAGCACACAGAGCTGGAGTTCAGAACCACGGGGTACACACAGAGCTGGAGTTCAGAACCACGGAGTGCACACATAGCTAGAGTTCAGAACCACGGGGAGCACACAGAGCTGGACTTCAGAACCACGGGGTGCACACAGAGCTGGAGTTCAGAACCACGGGGTGTACACAGAGCTGGTGTTCAGAACCGCTGGGAGAACACAGAGCTGGAGTTCAGAACCGCGGGGAGAACACAGAGCTGGAGTTCAAAACCATGGAGAGCAGCAATGCAAAAGTTTAGAATCATGGGGAGAACACAGAGCTTTAGTTCAGTTCCAGGATGAGCATGCAGAGCACAGTGCTCTAGTTCTGAACCATAGAGAGTGTGCAGCGCTCCTGTATGTAATGCAGAGAGCGCTCAGAGTACAAAGGTCAGGTTCAGCACTACAGTGAGCACACAGAGCTTTCTAACTGTGGAGAGAACACAGCACTGGAGTTCAGAACTGCGAGGAGCACACAGAGCTGGAGTTCAGAACCGCGAGGAGCACACAGAGCTGGAGTTCAGAACCACGGGGTACACACAGAGCTGGAGTTCAGAACCACGGAGTGCACACATAGCTAGAGTTCAGAACCACGGGGAGCACACAGAGCTGGACTTCAGAACCACGGGGTGCACACAGAGCTGGAGTTCAGAACCATGGGGAGCACACAGAGCTGGAGTTCAGAACCGTGGAGAGAACACAGAGCTGGAGTTCAGAACCACGGGGAGCACACAGAGCTGGAGTTCAGAACCACGGGGAGCACACGGAGCTGGAGTTCAGAACCGCAGGGTACACACATAGCTAGAGTTCAGAACCGCAGGGTACACACATAGCTAGAGTTCAGAACCACGGGGAGCACACAGAGCTGGAGTACAGAACCATGAGGAGACCACAGGGAATTAGATCAGTGCCAGTAACAGCACGCGTAGCACAGAGTTCTGGTTCTGCACCCTGGAGAGCACAAAGAGTACAGAGTCACAGTTCAGCTCCATGGAGAGCACACCAGTTTTGTGCCGCAGAAAGTGAGCAGACTTTGTACCATGGAGAGCAACAGAGTTCAGTGCCATGGACAGTGTATAGAGCTCCATTTCAGCACCATGGAGAGTGCTCAGTGCCAAGGGCAATGTAGACCTCTAATTTAGCACCATGCACAGAAGCCCAGAATAAGAGCACAATCTGGCATGGCTGCTCTTTATACACTGCATCAAAGTTAGGATAAAATGCAGCCACCTCGACCGCCTGAACTCCAGCATAATCGGCAGGTGTGGCCTCTACTTCCTGGATAGTTCCAAAAGCCCTTATGTAACGCTATCTTGAATACTTTGGCCGGCTCTCATCCTGTTTTGGAGAGTTTGGAGACTTTTACTCTCTAACACCAGAATAAGGCCCCCATCCTGCAGACTTCCACCCTCTCCAGCCTGTCTGACTCTATATCTTCCTTTATCAAATTTAGCTCTGCCCAACCTTGTTGTCCACAGTTCGACACAAACTCTTGTTGAACCCTGAAACAAGTTAAGTAGTGATTTAGCACTACTTTAATCTTTAACTGAGACTGCAAAGAGTCAGAGCAGAATCAATATTAAGGCATGGTATAGAAGAAATATGTCTCAAAAATGTTTGCCAGGTGTAAGCTTTTGTTACAGAAAAAGCAGGCGGAGAAGTTTGAATTGACAAATCAGTATCATGTATGTTTCCCAGGTTTCATTGAATAAGAAGAAGACAGCATCACTCAGTATATTCCACGCATGTGAACAACCTTGCTGTCTTCAATCTGGCTTTGCCACCATAAAGCCTTATTAAAGGTGGCATGGCGTGAATTATCGTTTCACATTATGTGAGTCATTGATGGAAGCAAAGATGAGGAGTGGAGGGTGGGGAAGAAACTTCAAAGTCTCCCTCAGTCGTTTCAGATCTGAGGAGAGTTCACAGGGCCACGAAGAGGGAGTGTCAGTGCCAGGGGATCGAATCAAAGAAAATCAGACTTTCAAAGGATGCCTCTGAAATCGTATACCACAGCACAGATGCCACCTACACAGCAAAGCACATCATTATGGAGAAGAATGACTGAATTATTTGGGCATCTTTGCAGGGACATTCTTACAGTGATTTTGTACGTATATGTTAAATTAATTTAAAACTTTGTCTGTCAAGTTACCTCGATAATGTTCTGACTTGACTCTTACACCTGCAACATTAAACACATGCTAAGCGATATTTTATTATGTTTTTTTTTTTATTATTATTTTATTTTTAAATGAAATGTTAACAGAGAGACCAGGGCTGAGGCACACAGGGCAAACACAAATGTAATTCTATTCCAGGAAATCTAGCTATCTTCCAAACACTTATCCTGTAATGGGTTGTGAGTCTATCCCAGGAAGCATAGGATATGAGGTGGAGAAATATCCAGAAAGGGTGACAGACTGTTACAGGACACATTTTTACACATGAAGGGCAATTTAGAGATGCCAGCTTATTTAATTGCATGTACTCAACACTGGAAGAAGACATAAACTTCACAGTAGGGGTGGAATTTAAAACTCAGTCATGTAGGTGCTAGGCAACAATGCTAGCCACTGAGCTAATGTACATATTGTAGGAAATAATATAAATAATGTATATTTCTTTAAATATGTATTTTTAAACAATTTATTTCCTCCCACCCATTTGATCAAGGTCACCTGGTGCGTATCCTAGGCAGTATTGCTGCACCTTGAATGGTTTGACGGACCATCTCAGGGCACACGCATTTATACACAATGGAGGATTTACAGGCTCTTGTTAAACTGACTTTAGGCTGCAGAAGGAAACTGGAGTAGCCAAAAGTAATTCACACAAAACATGGAGAAAATGCATGCACGGCGGCAGTAAGATTTGAACCCCCACCTTGGGTGGTGTGGAAGGGTAGTGTGACTCATGGAGATCGAAATCCAAGCTATCAATCAATTCATAAATAAATAAATAAATATTCCATCATGACATTCTGTGTATTCTTACCATATATGCAGTTTATTCACTGTTGACACGTCACAAAATGTACCACTGTTTTATGTCTAAGGCAATAAGGTCTTCTTCAGTAACAAAGGAATACTGAAGTGTCATGCTCATACCCAACCAGCCATGCCAAACCTATCCCACGTCCCCTGAAGATTGAGATCAGCTGTGTGTCATTAACCTATCCTTCAAAAGACACACCATAAAGTATCGAGTGCTGTCAACTCTACTGTGCATTATTCTTCAGATCTGTGCATTCCATGTGTAACCATTTGCTATGGTTTCTCTTCCTCTTGTGTTTTTGGGTTTGTTTTGTTATCAGACTGATCGCACTGGACATCATTTCCCTCTACCTGTTTTTCTATATTCTGGCTCAGTTACCTGTGTATCAGATTCCCTGGTTTTGACCCTGCCCCCGTTCCTAACTCTTTTCTCTCTATTGCTCTGTTGTTATTAAACAACCTGTCCGCAATTAGAACAATCTCCAAGTATCATTACCACGAGGCTGTCTACATTAATAAAGTCAATAGCCAGGCTTCTCACCTCGGTCAGCTAAAGAAACTTGCTGGACAAATTGTTGTCTACTGCAGGAAGCGGCCACTATGTTAGTAAGAGGAAGCAATTTGAGGTTTACACACAAGAAGCGCTCAGTTCTATGTTAATTAATTACTGGCTGTATTTATAATGTTGGCAGAAACCCACTTTGTCTCACAAACATGGTGGCTTTACTAAAACTAATTCAGATTCAATTCTGTATGTTTGGTGAGTTTGCTTCACAGTGTTTCATTTTCCCCAATCCCATAAAAGAAGATTGTCACATTTTACTATGTTTTGAGATAAATTGCTGCGGTGGTTTCAATTGGTGTTATTCGCAATCCTGCGACTGGACCCAACAACAGTTTACAGGCACTAGTGCATTAACATTAAGCTGTTTGAAATAAACTGCAGATAGCTTGCTTTAAACAATGGAGAGTGAAAATATTTTGACCACATAATCTACTTTTGCTCATATTTGAAAAGGCTTATTAATGATTTTTTTTTTTTTAAACAACCCCCGATGGTTTTTTTTTTTTTTTTTTTCTATAAGGACAAGTCTAAATCTCTGCTTGCAGGTCTGTAATTCTGCACAACTTACCCAATTATCCAAGTCTCACTTCTACATTTGTACACATCCAACACAAAGGACATCTCTGTGAATGGAAATTTTGCACTCATATTTTATTCTACTTCTGTGGTGTAGTGAAGCAATCATGGAAGAATCTTGATGTGAATTTTGAAAGCCAAGAGGGAGGTGGACACTACAGTATTATATGAATTTCCCCTCCCAAATAAGTGCTGACAATAGTAGCTTCCATGTATGCCGGGCTACACTTGCTCAGCTTTTACAGGAGTGATCTAGTAGAAGGCTGGTACATCTTTTTCACATGGTACAGGGGTGGCTATTATCGCATGATACTCAAAAGCAGGAAGGTCTTTCCTTCCAGCTTCTTTCCTGTTAGTGTGGCAAATGTACAACTGGAGTTCATATGTTAGAGACAGAAAAATGTTTTAAGGTAGATCGACTGTTGGAGTGATATTCCTTTAAGTACCCACTTCTTCCTGCTGGAGAATCAAAATCTGAGTATAGCTAATGTATGTGAAAGCTAATGTATGAATATTAAAGTATTTTTTATTTGGCCAGAGTCTTTGATGAACAAAGTAATTGGACGTCTACATTAATGTACTATCAGGAAAATTTTGAATTCGTGCCCCATGCAACATTGGCTAGTAAAGGCTAAGATCCTTCAGGATTAAAGGACACATGTTACTGCTATTAGAATTGTACTGCTCAATCTAATCATATTTTCCTACACTATGTATAATACAAACGTATACTAAATATTTATTTATGCCTTAAATTCCTTTGATGCTAACCCCCGTGATTGTGCCAGTGGGTTGGGTTGGCTATTATCATCTGAATTCTGGGTCATGTGCTAATTCAAAATGAACTTATTCTCTTTTTTTGGTCCTCCGCCGGCGTTTTTTTTCCTTCCACCCCCCCCCCCCCCCCCCCAACTCCACAAGGAATGACAATGCCAAAAGTCCTTTCCACCTTATAACGGTTTTGATGACAAATGCCTCTCCAGAGTTTGTCTTTGCTTCTGAACACGGGACACAAGGCATGGGACACCCTGGCTGACATTCTGGTCCACTTTGCACATGTATGCACACATGTAAATATTACATTTACAGTCAATAGAAAAAATGCACTGCTCTCCATAAATCAGCAGTTTTCTCTGTGGCAAAGTATAAATTTCTTAGATTTTGATGTTCTTATTTTGCCTAGATCTAAAAATACAATAAAAGATATGAATGAGGTGAAGCCATTTTAATTTGAAAGAAAGTGATAAAAATGGCAAAATTGAAATGTCTTCCTTTATTAAGTATACACTCCATGTCAGTATTTGGTGGAAGCACCTTTGGCAGCAAGTACAGCTACCACTTTTTTGAGGTTGGTTTGTTACAGGGTTGGCACACCTGGATTTTGGGCTTCAGCTCCTCTTTGCATTACTGCTGGAGCTAGGAGAGGCAAGTTGGTTTTTGCTGATGAACTGCAACCTCACTTTTGAATGATTTTTGATCAGATTTGATCGGGACTTTGCCTTGGCCACTGCAAGAACATCCACCTTCTGTTTTGCTAGCCATTTCATGTTAGCTCAGGTCATTGGGTCATATTCCTGTTGAAGCATGAATATTCAGATTTTTTTTTCCGATGGTTGGATATTCTCCATGCATAATGTTCGACATTCCTGCTAAAAAGTTCTATTGTACCTCATTTGACCTCAGTGTCTTCTGAAAGGCTGTTGCAGGATTCTTCAGGGGTTTCTTGGCAAACTTCAGTCAGGACTCCAGATGGGAAGAAGTGGGCTTCTTCTTGTCACCCTCAGCGTCCATAACTATAGGGGCTACAGCAGTTTGTCTTACCGGTTCAACTCAGAGGCTGGTTCCCACTGGCAATTTAGAAGTGGGTTTCTTCTTGTCACCCTCCATATAGGCTTTGATATTGCTGTACGATGCACATCTTGTCCTCAGTTGGCCATTGAACTTTATAGGTCTCTCAAGGTTGCCATTGGATTCCTGGTCACCTCTATGACCAACTGATTTCTCTCCTGGTCACTTACTTTTGATGGATGCTCTGGCTATGGCAGAGTGTGGGTGATGTCGTTGTAAGGGTAAGCCACCCCCTGGCCCAACGTCGGACTCCAAGTGGGCAGCCGAAAGTATAAATGCATGCAGATCCTTCTGTGTGCATCTGGAAAGAGCTTAAAACCTTAGTTAAACCGAATACAATGTAAACGTATTTTAAACTGATTCCATATCATTTTAATGATTAATTTAGAATGCTGTGGACTGATCTCTAATAAATTTAGGTTGGTTCTGATAATATCATCTTACTTTTAGTGACTCTTGCCTCCTGGCATTGGTATCATTCAGGTTTTGCTCCCGGCCGGTTGAGCAAAGCCCAGTGCAATATGGAACCAGGCAGACGGTTCAGGGACTGGATGATATCTACGAACTTGATGCACGCTCAGCATGCTTGAGTCTATCCAGCTCAGGGACCACTATGTTCAGTTTAACTGGTTGGTCACAGTTCAGGGACTGACTGTAGCATGTCCAAATAAATTATACAGGGCTCAGCGTCCATAACTATAGTGACTCGGGGGCTTCTACAGTTTGTCTTACCGGTTCAACTCAGAGGCTGGTTCCCACCGACAATGTGTTTGACTACATTAATGACTTGTATGATGAATTTTGTCCAACTCAGAGGCTGGTGGGAATTGTCACTGTGTTTGACTGATACAGCTCAGGGACCGCTTAAGTGCAGTTAGTCTGGTAAATCTTCAACTCAGAGGCTATGCACCAGTTACGTCTGTGCAATACAGTGTAGCTGCTCAGAGGCAGTTTAACCGTCTAATCCTGGTCAGGGATTGCAAGAACACCACCACGAAGAACTCAGCGGGGCTAATGATTTCAGAGAGACAAGAATTAAACAGAACACAGTTTATTTCCTGGGTAGGCATAATGTAAATAATTCCATTTAGACAAGACAGATATCAAACAATGTAGCCAAACAAATATATAGTATAGCAAAGAACATAGAAGTTACCACAAATGATATAACAATATAAAAGACAAAATGGTACATACCTAGCAAAAGATACATATGGTAAAGGCAAAAAGGGATCTGGCTGCAGGTATTAACGTGCAGAGCTGTATGGGAGTCCTGATTACAGAAAAACTCCATTATGGCTACAAGTAAAGCGTAGGCTAAGCCCATGTCTTACGTGGGCGGTTCTGAATACAGAAGCCTCCCTCCCTTAGCTCCCTTAAATATCAGACCAAATGATGTGTTATCATTTGAATGATCCAATCATTGGCTAGATGACTGCAGAACAAAAGGCATGCTATTCCACAGTTTGGTAGCCCCTACTGACATTAACGACAAGTGGCCATGTGTCTTTGATATTCCTGGGGGCTGGGTCTTGTGATAAGAACAGAATTTCTCCTAAAGTTCTATATCTTGAAAATGAAACTATGCATACATACTATTTCTGAACTGAGACTATTGTACCAGTTGCACTGAGACCATTCAAATGAGACCAAACACGAATATTTACATAGCTTTCTTTTACAGTTAATGTACAACCATTCTGTATGAGTTTTGTGTGTCCTGAATTAAGGGAAGGGAGAGCAGGATGGATTACTCTGTGGGGGTCTGTTCTGTGGGACATCTCCCCCTTCCTGATTGTGGGAAGAAGGGGAAGTGAGGGGCAGGAGGTGTCTCCCGCAGGGTGTCAATGTGTTGGTCATTTTCCCCTCCATGAGATGGAGGCCTGGCAGAAAGGCAAGATTGCATTGGTGCAGAGGAGAGATGCTGGGTATATTGGGAAAGGATGCTAAGGATGGAGCTGCCAGGCAAGAAGAAAAGAGGAAGGCCAAAGAGGAGGTTTATGAATGTGGTGAGAGAGGACATGCAGGTGGTTGGTGTGACAGAGCGGGATGCGGAGGACAGGAGGAGATGGAGAAGGTTGATCCGCTGTGGCGACCCATGAAGGGAGCAGCCAAAAGAAAATGATGAGATGGAGGCCTGGCAGATGTGTATATGAATTCAGCCACCCTGGAGCCGACTTGACTTACTCCCCCCTGGGGGAAAACAGGGCCAGTTTGTCCATGGCCTTACCCCGTGCAATTTCCACTTGTTAACAATCAAATTACCAGTGCTTTGAGAAATCTTCAAAGCCTTGGAAATTTTTTTATACCCCTCTCCTGATGAATACTTTTAACTAGCTTTGTCCCGGACTTGTTTTGGAAGGTTTTTGCGACCCATGCTTCTTTCCTCGGGTGTGGCTGCAGTTGTAATCTGAAGGACAACAGTAAAGATCTGCTTTTAAAAAAAAATATTTATTTATCTTTTAAACTTTTGTTTAAAAGTTGATTGCAGAAATTCCCACAGATGGTGGCCAGTAAAAACAGGAAGTGAATCTGAAGATAGGGTAAGAGAATTTTTAGAACTACTATTCCATTTTGAAATTAGGTATTCAGTGTAGATTAATAATAAAGCCTATAGATTTGTTGCATTTTAACTCTAGGGTTTAGGTTAACATAATGTGAAAATTATTTAACGGGTTGATTCTTTTTTTTTATCTTTTTGATGCTCTTGCATAAACATGCTATTTTAAAGGCAAAGGGTGGTCACACCTTATGTTGATTTGATTTATTTTTTTTCTGTTTATGCACTTTGCAGTTTGTTAATTGATAAATGAAATCTAGTCATAGCATTATTTTTGAAAGCTTCTTCACTTTGCTGCATTTTTTTCACAAGTGCCTAACATTCCTGCACGGTACAATGCATTTGGAGTATATGTATGCACAGCGACATAAATAGTAAAAACTGAACTTAGCAATCTCTCATCATTCATTTCACATATCTATTCCCTATCCTTCCATGTTTCTGTGGCAAATCAAATAAGAACAATTCTACAGATAATGTCACATTACCATAAAGGGACTGCTAGGGACAGTATAATTGGGCTCCAGTCCATTAGGATCTCTGCTTGACACAAAAGGCCAGTTTTTAGATGACAATATTGCTTCCCTCTCAAGGGACTGCAAGTTACTAATGGCTCAATTTGTGCCTGGGCTTATGGCATATGGCATGCCGGACAGGATTTTTATGATACCATTATAAAAGGATACTTTTGATCATACTTTGTAAGTACAGCACCTTGTAAAAGTATGTATAACCTGGAAGTTTGCAAATGTTTCTTTCTTAAACCTTCTAACTTTAAAGCTTCATGTCACTTTAAAGAAGGATTTTTTATTTGTTATATACAACCTTTTCCATAGAGAGAAAACAAAAATGATTCAAATGGATTATTAATATGAAAAGAAAAAGATAAAGGGACAACTGCAGAAATGTGAAAAATTTACCTTAACAAGCCAGACTAGCCAAGCCATACCTCAGTGGGCAATAGCTGAGTATCAGGGTGATGGTTCACAGGTGTAATGAAAATTAAACCTCTGTAGCGTGGGAGGGCTCCTGTGTTTCTTTAAAGTTCCTCTCTCTTTACTCCTGATGTTTCATCCCTTTGCTAACATGTTAATTGGCTGAGCTGCATCTATGCTTTTTGATATTACTTTTTTTCTTTTTTTAATTATTTTTACCGTAGGTTTGTTGACCTGTGCGAGATCAACAGCATCCAATGGGTAACATAATTATACTGTTGTTTATGGTGAGTGTTGACTGCCACATTAATGGCATTGCATGACAATTAGCAATAAATGGCCAAGTTCACAGAATTCCAGTCATCTTGTCATACTTGTGCTTCACCCACACAGCAGCTCCACAGAAATAGTGAAATGTGACACTATCATGATACATCAATAAAATAATTTAGATTTTCTTCATCAGGTAATTAATTTCAGAGGAAAAAAAACACCCATGAAGATCAACATAGTGATTGCACAAATGAGACTGTGGGTGAGAGAATCCCAAACTAAACAATTAATGGTGGTGCTAAATGATAGCCAGCATTGACTGGTACTTTGGAATATTCCCACCCACCACGGATTTGAAGCCTCTTTTACAACCAGAATTAATTGGTTAGTTCAGGATATTCCCACCCACCACGGGTTTGAAGCCTCTTTTAGCACCAGCATTAATTGCTTAATTCAGGATATATACTCCCCCCCACCGCAGGTTTTGTAGCCTCCTTCGTTCCACCAGAAGAATAAAAACATATCAGTGCAAGTTAAGTAAAAAAAAATCACTGACAAGAGCAGACTGGAAGAAAGGTTAAGAAAAGTATTCAAAATGAACATGTACCTGTGAGCATAGTCTACTTAACTACCAGAACCTGACTGGAGTATCATACCTCCATTAGGTTATCCTTCCAAGTAGCCAGGCAGCGAGAAACTTAAGGAGAGATGTCACTGGGAAGTGGTAAACTGAAAAATTTCAAAGGATGAGGAGTGAGGAAATTCACATCAATGAAACATCTCATTTCCTTCCATTTTTAATATTCGCTTTGCTGTAGGAGTGTTTTTTTTTACTACAAATTCATTTAATGGTCAATTTTTTTGCTGAAAATGGGTACAAAATATAAGTACACATATTCTTTAAAGGAGTAAGACTCAGGGCCATATTTTGCACTGGCGGAAATTGCAATGCAAAGTGGTTTTGCTAGTTTCATACCAGCGCATTCCTCATTTTCACACCAAGCGAGCGCATTTTCAAAATAACAAATGATTTTGCGTGCGTTTCCCACTCGTAGGAATGGTCTTTTTTAAATGAGGTATGGCTGGGCGCATTGTTGGTGTGTTGCTATTTTAAGGCAGCAAAATGACATTGCACTTTTGACCAACAAAAACCACGTCTAAAGTCAGTGGTGTATTATTAAACAATATTTAAGCAGCGTGTTTTAGAAATGTACAGGTGCACGATGCTTGTTACAGACATAGGTACACGCTCAAAGTGCAGTAATTGTTTTTTGTTATTTTATTTTATTCATATACATTTTATTATAAAATACAACTTATGGAGAGAAATTTGTCTTAAAATGAATCATTTTGAGATAAATTTCTCCCCATATTCCCAAGCCAGCTTCACCTCGATAGGCTCAAGTGGACCAGTGGTGCTCCTGTAAATGATTTGCTCCTGCCTTTTCACTTCACACAGGAGCACGTTTGTTTCCTCGGCCAAAAACTGATCTGGTTTGCCAGGTAAACACGCCATTATAATAGCAATCCGTTATAGCTCATGCACCCCTGCCTTTAAAGGTGAGGTGACGTGCCATTCTGATTGGTTTATTGCATGTTATGCCCAAAACACACCTCTGAATAATTAAGAAAGTTACGACAACCTTTTTGCGCCTTGTGCTGGCGCGAAGACTGTTTTTTCCACCGTCAAAAAAGCGAAATGGATTTGGACATGCCTATAAATGTTACTTGCACCTTGCGCTTTACACTTTGCGTTAGATTGTCAAAATAGAGCCCTCAACGACAAATTCAGTAAGATTTACAGAGTGACTGACCTACAGAGAAGATGCAGTATTGTATACATATTGGCTTTCAAACTATTCAGAATTGTTCTTGCTATCAGTCATGTGAGTGTTTAGAGAGTGAGATTGTACATATCACTGTCTCACAGACACAAGGAATTCGTAATTCACTGCCAGCTCAATAGCATGTACATTTGGATTTCTTTCCCACAGTGAACAATGAGGAAGAAACTGGCAAAATAATTAGAGAAATTACAAGACATTTAATAATAAGCCAGATCAGTAGTTGATATGTGACTGAGGAGGCCATTTCGACTTTAAACTGAAATGATTTGTAATAATGTGCTTTCAGTGATTTGCATGGAGCAATTTCATAAAGTACTATTCCTTTTAATTATTCTGTGAATGACAATTAGCATAGTTGTTTCAGAGAAGATACATGAGATATAATGTATCTTGGGAATTCTGACTGATTACAGTTCTGGCTTTGAACGTTTATTAAAATTCAATAATATTTTCAGCTGTCTTGAATTGAAGTTTCATTGACAATTTTGATTGAGCCTTATACAAACACAACAGTCTGTATTTTATCATCATTTCAAAACCTTGTTTTTTTTTTACAGTCAGTTAAATTTGACAAGTGAAACTTTATATTATCATTAAACTCTGTAATGTTGCATTTAAAGAACAGAGAAAATGTTCCACATGGACCAGCTCATTGGTTATTAAGGAAATGACTTAAAAGTATTACCTCAGTACTCATTTTTAGTGTAGGTTCACTCCTCATAAAACCACACTTTTCAGACAAGCTTCACAGTTAGCCTGGAGCCTATTCTAAGGTTCACAACGCTAAGGGCAGGGGACACAATGCCAGTCCGTCTCAGGGCACACACTCATGTACCCACTATGGGCAATTCAGAGTCATCAATTCACAGATTAATTGACAATGGGAGGAAACAAGAGTACCTGGAGGACCTGGATGATTCCAGCTCAGACATGGGAGATGGTGAAATTTTAGGACTTCACAGGACAAAGGCAGAAATTAAACCCACAACCATGGACGTGTGAAGACATGCTGCTGCTGAGTTTGTTGCCACACTTCTCACACACACTACATATTTGACAAATGGCATGTGTTTCTGTTTCAATTATCCATCCATCCATCCATCCATCCATCCATGTTCTAAAATGGCTAGTCCAGAACAGCATGATATATGCTTATAAACATATGTCACAGATTTAAATCTAAATCTACTGCATGTATAAATGTGTAAATGGGTCTTGGAGGTAAACAAATCTTCAGCCCACCCTGGCCCCTCTTAACACTTCATCTTTCAGCCATCCTCCTGTTTTTCACCACTGGCGGCTGGAGGAAGCCATAAACCAACATGGCTTCTAAACAGATGAAGACTGCAGTGATTTACTGTGGCTCTTTCCAGCTGCCCGTTTCACCAACACTTTCAATTAAAGGAATGAACCTGGGCTCACTTCAGGGAGGGAGTGGACACACGTTCACTCCTGACAACAAAGTGACAGCCTTCCCCAGGCACTACTGAGTGCTCCTCAGTGCCTTGGACAGGGTCCCATTGCTCACACATGCCTTCAAAGACAAATCAAGTCAGTCAAGTATCGGTCTGCAAAACATCCGTCAATTCCTCAGGCGGCAGAGGGCTGAATGTGAACCCAGGAGACTCTGCGACGTTCACCTCTGGGGTGGAAGATTATTTAGAAAAAATGGCAAGAGATTTTACAGCTAATGAAAAATTGACTTTGCTGAACTGGGTGAGGCTTGCAGCCTACTGGAGAAATAAATGTCTTGTCAAAAATCAGGTGAGGTATTCATGTCTGGTTCTTGTATTATCTTAAAAATTAGAAGAAAATAATACTAATATATAATACAGAATTATGGGAAAATTGTTTATTCATTGAATGACTGAAGATTTAGATTTTATTACCATATACAACATATATGTAGTCAACATATGTTTGACAATAACTGTATGCCATACAGGATACTCCACTGGCTTGGCCTCTGTGCTCCAGGCCCCTCCCAATGAGGCTGGAAGATGTATGGATGGCTATATGAGTATTGTTCTTACTGTTTTTTTAATGCAATAATCTAATCTGATAAAATTAAATGATGTATATACTGCATGTATATACAGTGACAGTATATATAGCCCTTCTGTGTTTATATGAATAGTCCTAGATAAGATGTGCTTGGCAAACTGCCAAAAAAAACAATGTAGTGCAATATAAATTAATTTTCTATTTTTATCTATGACTGCATTTTAAATTGCATATTTTAGGTAACTATTAATACAGCTGCTTCCCAGAATAAAAGAAAGCAATCATTCATAGATCTCTCGTTATTTTCTACCAGATATCATAGAAATAGTAACAGATTTTAAAAAGTAACCACCATGTCAATCCACAAATAGGCACTATAATTTGTCATCTGAGAATTAGGTTAATTGCCATTATTTCCTTTACAGATTAAGGTAAAGAGGCTATAGTTCATTTTAAGGCGGTGCAATAAAAATTTTTATACACAGTTGGTAATTTAGTCTGGTAGTTCTATATATAGACTTAAGACAGTCATTCAAGAAAATTATTTTATAAATAACAGATCTAAGTCTAAATCTAAGGCATGTGCATTACCTAAAAAAGAAATTTTGCGTTAAGAAGTACCCCTGTCTGGATCAGTCCAAGCTGTGTTGTACCGCAATGTAATGGGCTTGTTTGAGTTATCTGCTGCCTCACCTGTCTACAAGAATAGGTGCCAGTAGTCACGGGAGGAGTCAAAGGTCACTGGTCAAGGTGAACAGTTTGTGCTTAACGTGAACTGCAACATGAAAGCAACAGAAGATATCACGTTTGCCTTCTTTCTGTCTAACGAGGTCAAGGCAACAGAAATTCCCCATTTATTGTAGGGACATGGATATAAGGAGCAATGAAGGTGATGAAAGTGCTGAATTTTTAAAAATGCAGGATGAATGCATAAAATAAATATGTCATGGAAGTTGACACAGCTTCTAGCTAATGAACTATGGTTCATAGTTCATATGAACTAGCGATGACATAAACCAGGCGTTGGAAAACCTGAGCAGTCAGTGAAGAGCAACTGCAGCACCTGGCTCCAAAAGACTGCTGTTGCCTTACTCTGGCAAGTTTCTGTGCCACGGGTCAGTGTGACATCAGAGCAAGTCAGGCTCAAGTTTGTCAGCTTACTAACTGGCACACATTGCGCTGAGCCAGGCGCCGGTCGGTTCTGTGTATGCCTGGCGTATCTCAAACAAGGTTATTGATTTGGGACTAAAAACAACTGACACAGACTAGAACACAGATCACAAGGGTTGAATGTGCAACTTCCCTAAGGGAGATGCATTTCCTACTGCTGAACAGGACAAACACCAAATATAGGGCAGATGGACTTATGGGGGGAATATTCAGGGCCATACAGTCTCCCACCATTTCACCCCAAGTCTAACCTGCTATGGTGGCCCATCCCTCAAGGACACAACAATAGTCCTCTCTTCCTATCTTGACCTAATGCTTCTCAGATTCTAATGCTTCAAAGCTATTTCTGCATGTTCACACGTACCATGGAATGTGGTCCCCAATTAAAGGAGCCATATGCTGCGATGCTGAAAACGTGAGGAACTGGGTGCGAGGCATCACCTAGGTCATCACACAACATTGACTTCTGGATGCATTCTGCATTCTGGTTAAATTTGCACATATGGAATTGTGTAGTTCTACAGAAAAAGAACGAGCGGGGAAATTTTACAGTGAGATTTAAATGAAATCTTGAAAACTGAAAGTGAATTATCATCAATGCAAAATCATCCGCTTAGAAGATGCAATTTGCATGTAAGACCTTACTAAATACTGTGCAGGTCTTTGGTCACCGTATTTCCAGAAAGACATAGCTGCATTCATCCAATAGCAACTTAAATAATATCTGGCAAGCAAACAGTGATAGGACAGCATCAAAAAAATCTGTAGCCCCAAACGATGGTGAAAGAGAAAAGACTATTGTACAAAATCACCTGTAATACCTTTGTGAAAGAAGATTAAAACTACTTGTTTTTCATTATTGTGAATGTTAAAGTGTTATTTTGCTTTTTCATTATTTGCCAAAAATCTTTTATTGTGCTGAAACTGGATGCTTTCATTTTTCAGGAAGTAGTTGCACAGCTACAGTCTTCCCACCCCTGATGGACAGCTTTAACTCCTGTCACAGGACCTGTCACAGACATTGTCTTCATCTATTTTCAGTAGATTAATGTGCTAACTGGCAGTGTATACAGCTGCCAGTTAGTATAAGTTGACATTTTGAATAGAATAGATTTTTTTTCATAGTATTAGCATTACAATGATAAAAAACAGAGATGTTGCAGTATGAGTAATCAGAAAATATGGCAAAACTAAAGCTAACTGAAGTTTACATACATAAAAAAAGATACTTTAATTTTCACACAAAATTCAGGATCTATAAATGAAAACATGACATGGGAAGTTGCATATATTCATAGCAACTCAACGGCTTGTGTATGCAACATTTTGAATAAATCGGGAAAAGACGACATTCGCTGTGAAGCAGGGAAATGCAGGTAAACCAGCTAAATTATCGTGTGCATGCCAATAATTCATATCACCAAACTGTGCTATGCCGTGATGAACAGTAAGTCTAAAATATGTTATGTGGGATTTGTTGATTATCCATTTATTTGTGTAAGCAAAACACTACACTGCTCCCACAAAGTCCACAACCACCACCAATGAAAAAGAGAATTATTTTACAATAATCAAAGCATTACATAGCTTGGTCATTAACTTTTCTTAACGTGTGGTTATTTGCATCTTTCATTCAGATACAAAATGCCTTCACCTGGTTGTTTTTCAGTGGTCTCACGTACCACATCAGGATCTCCCGACTGCCGCTTTTGAAAAAAGCGACGTTGAGCTGCAGAGCATTCTCCTACAGAGCTCTACAGCTGTGGAATGGTCTTCCAGCAGCAGTGTGGGACTCTGGCTCACTTAAAATGTACCTCTTTAGCTTACAGAGACCTTAGGTAGCTACTCACTCCTCAACTATAGGCTATAGGCTGAGGTGTAGAGCTGGGTGGGGATCAGTGCCATTGACTTTGGATGAACTGTTCTGTCAGTGCTGTCACTCCTGCTTCACATGTTCTGTGTGTTGTTGGAGTGCTGGCTTTCAAGGATTCCTCATGCCTGTGTCCCCACTGGCCTCTCCCTCATAGTTATGCTACCACATATAGTTATGCCGGGGCTCTTGCTAATTTATTTGCTATTTTATTTCCAATTATTCTGCCTCCTTAAATCGCTGCTCTGCTCATACACATTCTCTTTCCCCTGCGCCCCATTTTTTGGGGTGCTTCCCTTGGAGGTTCGGATTCAAGAGATCCTCGTATTGTCTGCTGGCCTACCAAGCCCTCCCTCCACTTCAGCTGTCCATACTGACTGGCTTGCTGCCTTCTGATCTACCAAACCTTCTCTGATCCCTGGACTGCAACGTCCAATTCCCTATTGTCCTCCTAACTGTTACAACATTGTTCTTATTTGTATTAATTAATTTGTCCTGCCCGGTGCTGGCCAGAGGAGGATGGGCTTCCCCCTTGAGTCTGATTCCTCCTAAGGTTTCCTTCCTTCTGAGGGAGTTTTTCCTTGCCGCTGTCACCTTTGGTTTACTCTCTAGGGACTCTAGGCCCGGGACTATGTAAAGCGCTTTGTGACAGTGCTTCTTGTTAAAGGAGCTATATAAATAAAATTGAATTGAATTAAATTGCTCCAGCACACGCTGCTTAACAGGGCATCCCTTATTATAGATGCCACATGCATGTTGAAGTTTGACAGAGCAGATGTGGGTTCGCCCTCACTGGTTGCATTCACACTGGCCCTTTCCCCAGAAAGTCATTTATTTCCCTCTGTGACCAGATCTGACTGGTGAAATTTACCAAGGTTTGACAAACCTGCAAAATCAGCTAAGTCTTAAATTGTTAAATTAATACAGAAGTTACTGTTAGTTTAACAATGTAGAAAGAAAATGTACTTTGGTGATGTGATATGCATAATAATAGACAAGATACCAATGAATAAAGAAAGATATGTTCCAGATCTTCTGCATACATTAAGTATGCTGTGTATTCTGACCAAAAGTAAAGAAAGGCATACATGAGTGTTTCCTAAAAGAGTGAGATATGTCTGTCTAAAATGCTTAGCATGAAATACTCATAGGTTCAGCATCCAGGCTGCTTATCTAAGAGAAACAGTTCCCAGGAAAACAAAACCTGTGAATCAACTTTCTTGCATTAATGTGCATGTATAAACAAAATGTATGATTTTCCCCATTCACAAATGCTTATTTTTTTAATTTGGGTGTAATGTGCTCTTTTGAGCTGATGGAATTTACTGTAGGGGTGATGTCTTGCCATTCGATGCACGTTTTATTTGTGAAACGTATGCTTAGGCACAAATGCAATATTTTGTCATGCCTTTACCTTGTACTGTTAAAGGTTCCTCTTCTTGATTTTTTTTATCTGCAGTTGCTATCATAAGACCAAGCAGAAAGTCTTGAATTGCATATTATATAAACAGGAAGTTGATTTGCATTGATCATTTATGGTTATTTGTGGGCAGCAGCTTGATAGGATTCAAATACACAGGTTTACAGAATGATCCTGATTTGTATAAAAGGGAAATTGCATACAAATGTGCATACACTAGGTTTTATAAAGTGTATTTCTTTTGGTGTACTTTCAACTTTTTGCGTTTGAGGTATGCATGTTTTGTAGTGGAATTCACACAAAGTTTTATAAATGAGACCCCTGTTCACTATTTGTATTTCATATTAGGACACGCTGCAATCCATACTAGGACATGCTGTGATTTTTTTTGAGCTCAGCAAAATACCGAGAAACATTTCAGTTTAAATTATTTAGATGGGGCTGTTTTAATGTTAGATTGCAATCAACAAATATCTGGTAGGAAAAACACATTGCTTGTTCTGTGACTATTGATATACTGTATACAGTTCACTAGAAAATATGTTGTACATAAATAATAACAAAAAATTAAATCTTTAATAAACAATCCTAATATACAGTTTGAAATTCACCACAATATCTGACAATATTTGGTTTCTGTGTCATGAGATAATTTAATAATTTGGAAAGTAAAATTTTACCCAATAAATGAGAGAAAGAGAGAGCGAGAGAGAGAGAGAGAGAGAGTAAAATTAATCTTTAAGCAAAAACAAAAAGACATATTGATCTGTTTTCCATCTTCCCTTTGGTGGGAAATCTGACTCGGAAAGCCCAGTTTGGGGTGATACCTGTGTTGTCTGGGTTCTGTGTCAAATACTTCAATAGCTATGAGGTGCATGACATTATCTGAGTTCAATGTAACATTGAGAATTGCCTTAAGTGGCCTGCTGGTCAGATCACTGTGCATTCAGTTTATTACTGCCTTATTCTCCCTTCCACTACACAACATAAAAAAATTAATTAAAAGTGGAATTGGAAATGCACGTCATCAAATATAACTCATCTTATTAGTACACATTACCAAGCCTCTAAGAAATATTTGTTGATTCCCTTTAGTTTTGACATTTCTGATTCCTATCTTATGACCAATTTGTCAATGGAAACAAGGTATTACTTTGTGTAATGAGCAATGTGCTTGTAGAATATGAATAGGTAATATCTTGTGTATTTCTTGTGCCATCCAAGGATAAGAGAACTTGTCCTTGTGGGACTCCGTTGACAGTATTATCGTTCAATGGGTCTTTCAGATTGTAATTCAACGACACGCTCAGAAAATCAGTATCGGCTCAGAGTAACATGACCTCTCAGATTTTATATTTGTGAAGAAGAATTTGCTTTTAGCAAGCATAAGTGAAAGGCGCTCCTCTTCCTTCTTCTCTCCTTCACTTGTGTTGGTGTATCGCAAATCAAACACCAGTTCATATTTCAGTTGGTAATACTATATACCCTTGTGGCAAAAGACATTGGAGAACCAAAAAAGTCCCTTAAGATTTTTAACTGGATTTTTTTTCCACATGAAATGCAAACCCTAATTCTAATTTTTTTAAAAATCTTTACTGTAAGATTAAAAAAAAAAAAAAAAAAAACCATCTAAAATGAATCACATATAATTAGTTGAGCTAATTCAAACACATTATATCTGTCAGCTTGTTTATCTATATTGCATTCATTTAGCAGATGTTTTTGCTAAAAGTGATGTACAATTGAGGAAAGCTTGGGGTCCGAGCACAGAATCAGGCAGTGGGCTGAAGAGCTGTGTTCAAGCACCCATTGGAGAAGTGATTACTCTGCCAGCCAAGCAATTTGAACCCTTGACATGCCAGACATGGGCACAGATTGCTGGACTGCTGAGCTACACCCCGCCCCACATGGGTGTTGATTTGTCTGTTTTATTCCCATGAATAATTACACAAATGATATTTATATTATGTGGTTTTATAAGTCTTTTTAACGCTTAGCTTGGTAATATTGTAGAACTGTTTCTTTTTTAAATGAATACACTGTTATTTGTTTTGATTATGTTAGTATTCCTGGTGCCCGTTTCAGAAAGAGGTCTTGACAAATCCTATAGTCAAACCAGAATTCTGACTTCTGATTCGTCGGTTCCAAAAAAGCAGTTTCCGATTGGCGATCTCAGTCCCGATAAGATGATTTGCAATTGTGCATATTCATAGTGAAGTTTGAAAAAGCATCAGTAGTCAAACACTGAATGTGTGATCATAATGGATCCCAACAAAGAAAGACGGCACACAAATTATTTCACATTGCTTGAATAAGAAGGTCTGGTAACTGCCTATTCTGATTGCAAGCACATTTTGATAAAAAAAATTAACACAGCTGGAGCAGTGAAAAGAAAGAAGCTCAATGTGTAAGGTTTGTTCAAGATCATGTGTAAAGTTTTTATCATGCATTTAAGAGTTCAAGAATTATTACGAGAAGAATGTATTACTGTTCAGATGGAAGATTTGCCGTGTTGTACACTGAATGCATGCACATCAAAAAAAAAAAAAAAACTTACATTCAAATGAATTGGTTTATATACAATACATCTCTCACTGCCCAGCTATCTATGTTATAAAGAAGATGTAGGAGGGGGTTAAGAGGGGGACATCATCTTACACCACAGCTATAGGAGATCATCTCTCTCCTCTCAATTTAAGCTCAACATTTGTGATACTGTACATAGCATCACAGAATGATCTTGACAGCCGAGAAGGATGTTAATATCTGACAAAGAGACATGTAGACCATTGCCTTTTACAGTAGGCCTATCTACAAATTAATGCGGTGAAAAAACATCTTATTCACGTTCTCCTTCGTTCTCACTGGGTGCTTTGATATGGATCTGTGTGTCATCCACCCAGCCGGTCACATTTGGGAATCTAATATATAGGCTAATCCAGGCAACATTTCTGTGGAATTCTAGGTTGATCGCTCAGTCTGGTTTGTATCCCAGGAAGTTAATGCTTCAATGCTATAGTCACAGTTTTCTTATCTCCCTGTAAACCATTGCCTTTACAATGCATATGTTCAGCATCTCTAATGTTCTACAGGAAGCAAAAAAAATACGCAGGGTGGTGCAGCACTAATGTGGTTTCAAACCTACAATGGCATCCTGTACAATATATTAATAATTTATAGCTTTAAATAGTTGTTGAGATTAGATGTGTTAGATGAAATACATTATTGCAATAATCACTGGATTTCCTCTTTTATGTTACAATCTTACTCATCCGCCATACTTGTTTCACTTAAGTAGGACAGAAAATTAGACTCTGAAAATGCTTGCCTTCTAAATAATGTACTGTCCTCTGAACTAAATACTAAAAGTTAATAGTTATACTAGATACCATAAAAGTTAAAATAACAATAGTTTTTTGTACAATAACATTTTTAGTCATTGCCAATTAAGTTAAAATATGCTTTGACATTTAAAAAAAGTATAGAGGCATCATGCATACCTCACTGCTCATAGGTAGTAAAATGGCTTGAAAATGGCTAACTGGACAAGCAGGCCTGTTGAAGGTATGTTGCAAAAAGCTACTGTGGAGAAGAACTCTTTCCAGAAACTCACAAACAGGCAATCTGAAAGCCCAGCCTGTCATATGTTGTTTAAATTGACCTCAGGGTTGGCTTGGTGTCTCTAAAAAGTAATTGACTGTTGGACCTGCCAGGTATACCCACTCTGCTGTTTCAGGCATCACTTCTCAACCCAGATTTGAACACACTAAATTGACCATGAAGGTTCAAACCTGTTAGTTATTTTCAGGTTGTGATTGTTTTATTTGTTTGAAAAATATTTTGCAGAAAAGACAAAGTTGCTCATTATTAAAATTAACTAATGCACTTTAATTACACTCTTGTAAATGATGTAAATGACTAGCTTTTATTGTTATTATTTATTTATTTTGAGCCAAAAATTATTTGATTATTCAGATACATATCTGCACAAAACCGGACAAACTGATTGTGCAATACATTGCATGCAGCCAATTATACGTAAGCAAGATATTCGTGTCTGCTGCAGCATAGCCAACATTGAGAGATCTGGTTGAACAAAGAACTCCACAATTTGCAGGAGCATGTCTGGCCCTGGAAAAACCCCTGGTGATTACACAAGTCAGGGAGAAAACTGTTGGTAACTGTTGAGTGTTGATTGCCTTGCAGAGCTCACAAGTGAAGGCGTTGCTGTCTCCAGACCATTTTACGGTTGCTGATCCTTGCCTGTTTCATAGCTTTGATTATTAGAACTGCTTCCTGTCTGGTGTGAAGCTGTTTTCTAACCTGCTTGATTTGTATTTTACTGTGCTTAGCCCTGGTATCAACAAAGTTACATTGCCTTGTTCAAGCCCTCTCCTGATTGTCCTTCATCTGACTCTTGTTCCCATCCCCGAGTTTCATTTGCCCCGGTGTCCTTGTACCACATGGTTAACTGTTCTTGAATCCTTCACTTGTCTGCACTCAGTCGATTCACCCCAATGTCCTCGTACCACAGGGCTCACTGTTTCGTGGGTAAGTCCTTGTGACTATTGGGTGGTCTGAAATTTATAACAGGTTTAAAACAAAAACCTTAAGATAACAAGTCTTCCAAGGGAGCATTTCCACAGCATTAATAGAATACAGCTACATGTGTAACTTCAACAGCTCATGAAAGGACATGACAACTAATTAAGTCTAATACCAGTTTATCCCTATCTTGTTCTTCAACAAAAGTTTTTAATTTTATTGTTCCAATCACTGATGATTAACTGATACTTATAACTTTATAACAATATTGTCAGAAGATTTAATGTAATATACAATCACATAAAATTTGTTTCATTAGTTTACTTCAAATGATATCCAAATTGCCAAAATTTTCCAGAAGGCTGTAAAAAATCTTCAAACCAGACAGAATCGATAGACACAAATCTCCAATTAGCGGAGAACCTGTGAAGACAATCTTTAACATATTTTGTTAGTTGTCATTATTTCCCCTTATGTGTGACCTTGATTGATTTTAATATGGCACATTGCATGAGACCGAGAAAGACCATAGGCTGTGAAGCTCTTGCATAAGCAGGTAAGGACCTTTTTTTAAAAAATAAATCACAGACAAAGACATGCTGCTGAGCCCTTCACCTGAACTGTTTCAGGAGCTAAAATGGAAAAAAAAATTTGAAAGAAGCCTCACGCTGGGCAAAGAAATACTGCAAATCTTAATCACAGAGGCTCCTTTCACAGAACTGAAAAGTCTGAAAGGTTCAAACCTGTCAACAAAGTTCGAGATCACTAGAAAACAAGAAAAAAAAAAAAATCAGTATAAAGTTATTAAGCCCTTAAACGTCTTCTTTCAACAAAAAAGAGTATTTGTTTTAACACCTGCTCTTGTTGATCAGTTTTCATTTTGACTTAGCCGAGCCTCAATCCTTCATAGCTTAAATGTTCCATTTTTACAGACAACAGTGACCAAAGCATGTCATTTTGAAAAGCTAGCTATGTGTATACAATGCTTATATTACATTTTACGGACAAAATGTCCCCAGGAGGTGATTAAACCTTGAAATTTGACCTTGTAGGGCCTGAAGTCTTGTATTTTGTTGGGTTACTTATGGTTAAGCCTGGGCCACATTGAAGGACTGCCTACCCAAATGATGTCCTCGTGTGAGCGGAAGTATGTACGTAATTTCAAAAAGCCCAAACAGAGTCAAAACCTATTATACATTTGAAAATCCTTGTCTCTTTATTGTATGTTGTTTATGTTTATATTGTTGTGCATTGTTCATGTTATAAACAATTAAAAAAAAGTACGAGTGCCTCAAACATCTTAGGTGGTTTGGTTACCCTGGAATGTGCCGATAGCTTTCGATTTCTTCTTCTCCTTCCTTTAATGTTCGGCAGATTCGGCGCAGGAAGTCATTGCTGACTCCCAGCGGTAAAAATCAACAATGCATTTAACCTCTGCATACGGAAGTGATTTATGTGCTTATTTAAATAAGTGTGGGAAAGTGAGATCTGATTACAAATGATCAGTTGAGATGCATGCAGAGACGCATGGTAATACCAGGTGTGAACAGGGCCATAGTTAGGATTAGGGTCAAGCCCATGAAAATGAATGAAAGGTCCCATAACATTAGAAATACAAACTTGTGTGTGTGTGTGCGTGCATGTGTGTGATGTGGTGCAACAACCAATTGCAATGAGTGCTGTTGTTCATGTATAACGCTGCCAAGACACCTGTAGTACAGTATGTGTTTATGGAAACAGGGACATCAGAGGCTGACTCATAAGCTGGCAGAAAACTATGAATTATCAAATAATATATGTGTGTGATTTCATAATAGCCTGTAACCATGGTTCGGCTTCCCAACCTAGACATTCTGTTTATTACAAGACGGTACCTTAGAAACATTCACTCAACATGAATTCTGGGGAATATGTTTAACACGCTAGGTGAATACCATTTGCGTAACTTTTGCACAGGAATGATATTTAGTTGTTTTGTGTGATCATATGAAATTGCATTAAATGATAGTTTAACTCTTTCTATATACACTTGCACTGTAAATTTATTATAAATGTATTAATTCATGTACAGCGTAACGTGCTATTGGTTGTAGAGGGAGGTGGACAACGTCTGCAGTGTGAGAGTTCAGCCAGTTGTGCCAGACTAACTGTGGGTAGACAAGGTAACCAGGAACATGCTAGAGGACAAACGGAGTATAGACAGGGTAACCAGCAAGACGCTAGAGCACTAACTGGGCGTAGACAAGGTAACCAGAAACATGCTAGAGCATTAAATGGGTGTAGACAAGGTAACCAGGAATGTGCTAGAGCACGAACTGGGTGTAGACAGGGTAACCAGGAATCTTCTATAGAAAGCTGGTCTAGTCTAGCCTTCTTAACATAATCATACCACAACCCTTAACTCGATAAATGAGAGTAAAAAAATGGATGGATGAAGCAAGGAAAAAAATGTACAGTACCAATGCATGATTTCATACTAAATTCATAAAAAAGAAAACCATTATACTGGCTCCGTTTCCTGACTTGATATATGCTCCCTGTGTTATGTGGGCCCGCTCTCCTGCAGTTCGGCTAATTGGTGTCTCTAAATTGACTGTAGCATATGATTGCTTGTGTGAGATGGGTGTGAATGTGTCTTGCGATGCACTGCCCGTGGTATACCACTGCCTAGTGCTCTAGTCTACCAGAGAATGGGTCCAGGATGCCCATAACCCTGACCAAGATAACCAATCAAGAACAATCAATGTTTTATCAGTGTTTAAGGAACTGATCCTGTAACCTTAAATATTTCTATTCATATCTTTCTTCACATGCGTCATTTTTAATCAGTAGCACAGCAGAAAATTAAAATATGAGGTTATGTGAGCATGTTTAAATGTCAGCAAATGGGATTCTTAACAATTATTTTTTTACAATGTAATCATGATTCATTAGATTGATATTAAAATATATTTCACATACTTCACAACCAAGCCATCCTTATAATTACACTCCATACTTAATGATTTAATGATTATGTGAGAAGGTACACCCTCCATGACATAAAAAGTTTAGCAAAGGGCATAACACCTAATTAAAACAATTGTTTTTGTGTCACTGTATTGCTTTTGGACTCATAAAAAATCTCTATATATGTCTGCTTTTCCCAGTATGGCTGTCCACTTCTGCATAAACAACAGATTCTGTTTCTCATTTAGCCTTGAATACCATCAATAACAGATAGATAGATAGATAGATAGATAGATAGAAGAGTGCTATGGGGGTGTATATAGAAGAATAAGCCAAAATTTTTAAATATGTGAAGCTGTGAAATCTGTGCACATTTGACATTCATTGGTTGCTGCAGTTGCAGATGATTTAAGAACTGAAGGGTATAAAACAGCTGTTACAAATGACACAATTCTGGCACTTAGCAATTTATTGTTCTTAAGTATGCTGGGTCTTTAAATTACCCCTACTGCACAGTTATGTGTGTATGCCTTGCAAGAGATTGGCACCTTACCCAGCTGTCCCCTGCCTTGTGCCTTGAGCTTCCTGGAATAGCCATCAAAATCACTGTAACCCTGTATTGGAATAAAAATATTTTTAATAGGTTCTGTTTTTAAAAAATGTAGTTTGTGTATAGTGAGTGTACACTGTATCCTTAGTGCAGACTGCAGCTTGAGCTGATGAATTTATTATATTTCAACAAAGATCAGAGCAATTTACAACCCATTGGAGATGCAAAATCAGGAAGTGGGCAACAATGCAAAAAAATCAATAATTTTAACTTTCTCTTCTGTGTATTTTGTGCTAAAAAATGATTTGGATAAAATCAAATTGTTTTGATATTTTTGTATAGACTAAATATCACAGAGTTCTATTTAAAACAGTAAAGAGTAAACGGTTGAGCTAGATTTTCTTAATTAGCAGATTCTTTTGTTTAAAAACCATGTACAAGTGAGGTGAGTTTGGGGTCAGGCAATGTCCCTGGAGCAGCTGGGGTTAAGGGCTTTGAATTGAAACACACAGCCTTCTGGACAGAGTTACAGAACCATAACACACCAAGCAACACACCACAATGCGTTTAATTTTATTCTGTGCTAAACAGGATTCATGGCCTTGTTGGTAGCAGTCCTTAATCGTCTGTAAAAATCACTAGGATCCACTACATGAAGATGAAGTCGTTTATGGTGTGTGAGACTGACTACCATGTCACATAAAAATGATGAGAATCTGAGATTCACTTTAGTGAAAGATACTTAGGTCTTGCATAACAGTTTGACTTGTTATTTAGAACGTCTGACAGTCACCGGAGGGAGTGAGTTTTAATTCTGATCATCCGTTTTTAGCACTATGCTTTAAAAAAAACGTATAGCATTTAATCATTTAATACAGACCTTTAGATTACTCACACAATGAGAAAACAGGCATGCTGCTGGGTGTCTTTCATGTGTGTTTCCCATTTTGGATACACAACCCTAAATATATATGGCTTTTAATATGATTTTCCAGCTTCTTATTTAAAAAGATTGAAATGATTTTTTGTGTTACATCCATTAGCCTTGGTACAATTAACTTCAAAGCACACCATTTTCCTATATATGAATTTTTCTTTATCTATATAAAATAAACTGCTAACACCATTTTTAAGCCTGTAGTCTGGGTTTATGTAACTGTTCTTAACTTTAAATAAAAAACAAAATGTACAGTCATGAAGCAGAGTGAGGCAGTTTGGTATCCAGGTGACCCTCTTTGCGATAGTATTGTGCTCTGATGCTATTGCTGTGCTGTACAGTATTGGATTTAGCGCAGTAAAAAGTTGCAATTTTGAATGAAGACCACATTTGGTACTGTTGCTTCCAGTGCAATACATAAAAAAAAATCAAGATCACCCAATTTGAGTAAATCATATATGTATATGATAGACACGGTGGAGTCCAAAAGTCTGAATCCGCTAGTGAAAATGCTTCTCATTTGGAATTATTCGTAATTTAAAATGTTCACTAGATATGAAATAATCAGCACAACAATGCGAGTGAAATGCTGAATCTTTGAAAAACTTCAGAATGTCTGTCGCCCTGTTTGCTTTGATGACAGTTATGTACTCAAGCTGATACTTACTCCACAAGTCTGGGCAAACTTTTGTGCATGATTTGAGAATGTTCCAATGAGCAACGTATGATGTTACTGAATGCTTTCATGTCTTCGAGTGCTCTCATAAATGTTTGTTGGGACTGAGATCAGGTGACTCTGGAGGATACTTCATGACACCAGTCCTCGTTTGTCTTCAAGTAGTTCTTGCAATGCTAGAGGTTGGTTTGGGGCCATTATTGTGATGCAATATGGATCCAAACCAGTGGGTATATCATGCCTATGAAGAATGAAGTGGTCCCCGGTATTCAGTGCAGGTGTCAAAGTCTCAAAGTCCAGATTAGGCAAACCCCCCCACACACTCTGAAGAAGCCGATTCATGATTCTGGTAGAGTGTGCCCAAAATGCCGATACTCTTGAAGCAATGCCACAATGAGACAACTGTGCAAACGTGAAGTGTGTGTATGTGTGTGTGTGGTGGGGGAGACAATGTAGAAACATTTGGAGCTGTTGCTGTGTCACACAGTCTGGAGCTTATTTCGTGTGCTGTATTACTTACGGATTGTCGACCGATTCTTGCAATTACACGTTGACTCTGGCATTTCCCCATGGGTGTTCAAGCCCTGGACCACCTGGAAAATCAGTGTCTCTACCCAGACTTGAACATTCTTCCCACCGTGTTTCACTGTTGTTTTGATTCACTGTGGTATAAATCACTCATTTCTTTGTCTCTTTCCATAAACCCTTCTGTTACAACAATAAACCTTAAACTTGAATTCATCAGAAAATAGGACTTGTTTTTTTTTCAGTGATCCACTGTGAAATGTGTTAGCCCATTCTAAAAGCTTATTTCCAAGATTAAATGAAGAAATTCCCAAGTCTTTCAGACATTCTGACTCCACTGTATATGATATGTAAGGATGTATCAGCTTAGCACTATAGTGCTCCCACGGTTCTAGTCATACAGGGCTGTGTTAAGGGGTGTTAAGTTCACAAGAAACAGGTGATTTCCTACTTGACTAGTGCTCTTCATTCACGATCTAGGCATTTATATTTTCAAATGCTGCGGTAAATATCCAACTGTGTGAAAAAAAGGACATCGCCAACCCGTACTGTGGAGCCTATAATCAGTGTCATTCAGAATGCCAGAACATTCTGTTGTTTTGTAATGGGTGCCAAGAAAAATAAATGCATTTGGCCCTGCTGTGAAACGAGCAGGTATAAGCTGTGGAATTTAGAGCCAGTGTACGCTCATCCACGCGTAATTGAGCCAAAAGGTTTTCTGTGAACGGGAAGGTTCTGTTCCAGAACTCACCAGAGCATGCAAAATTCCAAACATCATTTCCTCAAAATGCACTGAGAGGTGAACAGATCTACAGGTCAGATAGCTGATACTTTCAAATCATAACATGTCTGTCAGCTACGTATATTTATAGAACATGTTCTATAGTCAATACAACCCTTTACGGAAAAACAAAATATACACTATTATTGTTATTCTTAAAATGATCAAAAGTATTAAATTCTACCTATGCTACCGAGTACCGCTCTGCTGCTGCTGCTACTGTTGAAACCCAAAAGAAGAAAGGATAAAACAGAGTGCTATACTATTAAGTGCACGGAACGGACATTTTATAATCACGTTGACATAATTTACAGTAGAGAAGAGCTTAAGGTTCAGGCCATGCAGAGCTGGAATGTTAATGCACTACTGGGCCTAATCAGCCAATCCAAAAAAGGCCTGTTATGCTCTGTCTGAAGAAATTTCTAATGAGATGTTTTCCGTTAACAACAACCATGTGAAACTCTCTGCTTTCCGTCTCTCATTTTTATCCCATTTTTATTGGCTTCCTAATGCAGGTTAACTCAATGTCACTTGTATTTTTTTCATGCTGGCATTTGCCAACCCTCCCTTCCTCCCAGAACATGCCAGGAAGCTGAGAGGCTGAGAAGCGTGCGGTATTCTTTTACACACCCCTGTAAGCCAATGGCTACTTGTCACATCGCCATGAGCTGATGCTGTCTGGCAAGGCCCTCCGGAAACTGGCGCCTTTCCGAAGGCCGACTTATTACTGGGAGGTGCTTATGAAGCTGTCAGTGAAGACGTGCAGCTTAAGAGCCCGTCTTCTCCCCTGGTAGAGTGATTCCAATTGAGCGCTGAACTCCCCGTGACAGGCAGCCAGTGACATCAAACCCCCGACCAGAGCTGCAGCTAGTGTACCCCAGAGAAAAGCATTTACTTATTTCATTATTATGAAGGTGAGGTTGCAGCCTGTCGATAGATAGCATGCATAATGTATATCTAAATAGCTTTAAGCAGTTCATTTTCAAATGTTTGCTCAGTCCCTAGTTCCTTGCATCAAAATAACAATTATACATGGAAGGATTTTATTGCTACTTAGACGTGATAAGTCGGACTTAATACTATTATTCTGTACTTTATTCAATGGACACTGCAAGCCATTAATGTCCACGGGTGTACTCTATGGAGTTGGAGAGGAGTTGCATTCAGCAGGATTGAAATCTCATTCATTTTAAAAAGTGTGCCAGGAAGGATCAACATTGGCCGTCTTTGAATAAAACAGACCACTTATCCTGGTACTGTAAACATCAGAATTGCAGGGAGCTTTTTCAAGGTGCTCTCTCTCATCACAGAGCATGTGCAAAGCTGCCCCCCTTACTGAACTCATTCTTCATTTCCCCAGTCAGTTACTTCATTTCATTTGTCCCACTTTTCAATCGGAGCGCCGGCCCACACACAATCTGCTAATAATTTCTTTCTTTAAAATCCGTAGAACGCGCTGGGAAAATGGAAATTACAGGAAGTGAATATAAGTCTGATGCAATTCTGTCACTGCTCAGAAATCATGTGCATATGAGGTGCACTAAAACAAATTGCAAAAGATTAAAAAAACACTGTCAGCTACTATAAAAGTTAAGCAAACAAACCAGCAATAATTAAGACAGAGGTAGTATTGCGATTTTATTTTTGCAAGGCATATTTGGTAAAGATTTCGATGTAAACTTTTTATTACATGTAAAATTTTTATTTGTACATCACGCCTTTAAAACATGATGTCCCATGAGGTAAAACAGATTTTAAGTTTACTTTCTTTTCTATGAGTTTTACTGAAGAAATTTTACTGAAGAATACTGAAAAAGCACAATATTTAATTCAAACAATAGATCATAATCCTATCTGCATCGACCCCTCATCCAGCAAACCTCTGGACCAGTTCAGGTAATCGTCGACTTACGACCACATTCGGTTCTGACAGACCAGTCGTAAGACGAAGTGAATGTAAATCAGACCGGCACATTCAAATGGTCAGGTGGTAGCTGCTTGTAACTGAATTTAGTGAATCCACTGCAGGCAATAAACTAAGATCGTGCTGACTGACGCCGACTAGAGATACAGCACATGTGCAATAGTAAGAAGAAGAGAGCTGGCGTGGCGAAATCTGCCGATTGCCCGCGAGATGCAGTAGCGGTCGTAAGTCGGCGACTACCTGTACTCATTTAAGACTCCCCGGCCTGGGATCCATTCCAGAAAGCAGGTTTAACGAATCTTATATTCAAACCTGAATTCTGATTGGAGAAATTCAAAGATATTCACCATATTGTCTAATACTGAATTTGGGCTTTCAGGTTTTTTTTTCCAATCAGAATTTGGGTTTTACTATATGGTTTATTAAACCTGCTTTCTGGTACGGGCTCCCCAGCACTGTGCTACCTGGGATAAACTTAAAAACCACAGCCCTTTTCAACATAGATGATTGGAAACATCAGTGCTATGCTTTCTCGGTTTTGCAGGCAGTCGTTGAAATCTATTGTATGAGAAAAAAAATGTTAACTGATAAATTAAAAACCAAAAAAAAAAAAAAAATACAGATATTAAAATGGTTAATATTTGAAATTGAAAGAAGAGAAAAATACATGGTAAAAACATATTAACTCAAAAGGGGAAATTACACTCAATGTTTATGTGTGAAACATTGACAAACGAGTCATGTCGGCTTTGAGTCGTTTGTACTTAAATTCCAGAGTCGTGAAAAATGAGAAGATACAGTCCCCAAAGTCTTACCTTGTGGGCTCAACTCAGCCACAAGAATAACGCAACTTGATGTGCCTTCATCTGCGAAATGCCTTCAAATCTGTAAATTAAGGAAACTCAACTGGTTTAATTTACCCCCTCCAATCTGCACTCTATCTGTGCATTTACCATCCAACTGGGCATGTCGGTATAGTTATATAAATGGAGAATTTGAGGAAATGAGCAGCGATACTTTAATTAGCCCTCCCATATGTCTCAGTTGGAAGAATATATCTCTGTCTGTGGATCTGGCTGCCTGTATGTCTCAATGACGGTGGCAGAACCCTTTAGATAGTCTTATTGAAAAGAGAGTGTGGATCTCTTGTTAGATATTTGTTTTACTAAACATGCTTGGAGCGGTGCATTGCCCTCACAACTTCTCTGGTAAGATTTAAACACATATGTGGGAATTTGGAGACTCTCTCTCCCCTTAATTGTGCTGAACACAAAACGGTGGCAAGGATAATGAATTGTCACGACTCAGAATGTGTAGCACATGCTAAAACATCTACATATCAGCCCACAGCAGACTGGAAAGCACACAGTGATCAAGAGAACGAGGTTCCAATCAAATATTTGTGAGGGTCCACAAGCTGCTGGTGTAAAATGTAACATGGCATGTTCATTTTAAAATTGGTTTGGATGATCCCTTCAAGCAACTAAAATAACAATTAAATAAATTGAACCATATGGTGGAGAGGCACAGTAAAAGCATTCTCATTTAGTTTTCTAATAAACCTGGTCTGAAAGGGTTAGTAATCACAGGGATAATTATTCCTTAATACTATACAACACAGGACTATAAACATACACCTCTCTTGAACTACTTGTCAAGTTCTGTTAGAAAGAAAATTCACTTACTGTATCTGTATTACTGCTTAGCTTGTGCAGATTTTATCCTGAATGAAAAGATCTGGCTAAAATAATCAATCCATTAATCCAGGTTAAATACAGTAAAGCAACAAGGTCAAAATCTAGCTTACTATTCTGTCATAGCTTTATATATATATATGTATAATATCATACTAAATGTAATTTGTTAAATGCATTCATCCATTAATAAGCATGCCGTATCACATATTAATAATGGTATTATCATCAGCTTGATTAATATTGGGAATAACTATATAAAAACCATTATGCTGTTATGCTTCCTACTTGGCTAGGATTAGGATATTCTGTAATGCCAATAAGCAAACTTGCGATTTATATAAAGCATTTGGTGTAATCAACTAGCCGCTGTACCACATCAAATATTAGATCACTGAAAATATTCTTGTAGGCTCAGTTACTGTAAATGTTGTGTTTTACATTCCTAATGCTTTTGGAAACTTCAGTTGTGCTTAGAAAGCAGGTCGTTCAGAAACTGGTAATATTTAAATGGATTTCTTGTATAATGCTCCACTATTAGGAAATATAGCAGATCAAGTAAATGAGGTAGTAATATTATTGTCCTTAATTTTATTGTAACACCCACAGTCAGCCAGCCTGGCCGGCATCCATGCCTAGGATTCTCACACCTGAATGTCATCAGCCAGCTATTTAGTGTACGTCCTGCAGTAAGTTGTCTTAGTGCAAGGTATTGTGTGCTATTCTCCATGCTCAGGGTCCAGCCTAGCACCGATTACCGTGTTTGACCCCTCCTTATGTTCCAGCTTTTTGGTTTTTTCCGGATCTTGTCGCCATACAGTATATGCTACTGCGGTTCTTTGGATTTTCAGACTGGATTAGAATTGTGACTTTTGCCTACGATTCAGATGCTGCTGTTGTCTTGTGTTTTTGACCTTCTAGTTGTCTTCAGATTACCGGTTCAGCTCAACTCCTTTTCAATAAAGCCTTGAATTCCACACTTGAATCTTTTCATGTGTCATTTTATTACAGTTAATAATAATAATAATAATAATAATAATAATAATAATAATTTGCACTGTGTCTGCCTTATATTTTATTCAAAATATCCTGCTGGCTAATATGCAACTACATCTCAAAAGTAGAGACATTAGTTTGATTAATGTTTTGATATTGAGCATATCTGCATGGATTCACAGATACATAGTTAATTACTGTCATCACTTTTAGTCAACATTTAAAATAAGCAATTTTGTCTTCTTTATTCTGATTTTACAAATGATGCATTTGCAAATGTTGCAGAACAATACTGAGAACTACACTCTAAATATCCAACAGACTGATGGCAAGTGAGCACACACATAAACCAGGCTCCAGTTTTAACAGATGTTGATGTCATTATCCAGGTAAAATAAGTAATATAATCCTTATCTAAATAAAGCCAAAGTCACTGTTGGTACATAGTAATAAATGTGTAAAATATTAGCTTTAATTAACTCCATAATTTTTGGTGTAAAACTCTTTTTAATTATCTTATTTTTAGCTGGAGGAACCTGCAAAAGACACTCTGTGAGTGAATCTATTCCTATAATTTACAATGGTCAATAGCCATACATTTTGTAAACAAAGAAACAGACAAAAATACGAAAAGGCAGTCTTGGGCCTCAGGCAAGCACCCCGTATTGTAGCAGAAAGATCAACTTGCTGGCTTACATCCACGTCCCCAATAAGAAATGGTAGTTTACCGTGCATGCCCACATGGAAATGTATTCGAAAGATTCCATGCATGAAAGCTTCCAAAATCACACATAATTACACAAAATATACATCAGCCCTAAAATACCAGTAAAAAGCAGAATCACTGGAACTGGGTTGTTTGGTCAACTAAGGAAAAAGAAAAAAAGGTAATATCAGTAGCATTATGTTGGAAAGTCACTGTATCTTTTTTGGACCAAAACAGCTATTTGATTTGACATTTTCTTATGGTGAGTTTCACAGTAAGGGAACATGAGTGATTTAGTCTTCATGAATGATGTGAAACATTGACATTTGTAGAAAAGCAAATATGACAGGAAGTACTGTGAACTTTCATTAAAATGGTTCTTTAAAATCATTTTGTAATGAAAATCAACTTTCTATTTTTTTTTTATTCCTTTAATCATTTTTTTTTTATTTTGTCATCCTAAGCAAAGTAGAACTTCTTTGCTGTGATCGTGCTTTTGTGATTGTGTGTGTGTGTGTGTGTGTGTGTGTGTGTGTGTGTACTATGACATTTTTACCTTGTACAGACATTTGTCGTTTCCCCACAAGAGAAAACTCAATTCTGTAAAAATCAGTGAATGTAATCAAAAAACCAAAAGAGCCAAAAGTCTTGCATTTTGTTGGGTTACTTATAGTTAAGGTTAGGGTTGGGTAAGGGTTATGGTTGTCATAGGATTAGGGTTAGGCCCACAGAAATGAATGGAAGGTCCCTGCGAGGTTAAAAAAAAAACAGATATGTGTGTGTGTGTGTGTGTGTGTGTGTGTGTGTGTGTGTGTGTGTGTTTTATCGGCCAGATATTTACTTCTTAACTATAATTAGGTAAGCAGCAGAACTGGATCTCTGTCAAACAACACATTCTCTCTCTCTTCTCAAAGCTCTGTGAGTACATTCAAGAACTGGGCTGACTCACTCGGCACCATTCTGTGCTGGGTTTCTGCCAGTCTAGGCTGCTTAATTATCCTGGACTTTTCACCGGTCTTAGTGGTTTTGATTTAGTGCCACCTGAGACCTGAATGAGACCATAAGACTTAATAATATGGTGTGTTAAATGTGGCAGCATTTTCTCTAAGGACATGACTATGAAGGCGGTGGTGGTGAGGTTAAGACATATATAAGGTAAAGGCATGGGAAGGCATGCAAAGATTCATTGTGTATAAATTTGGTGTTTGCTTTGTTGAATATACCAAAATAATCTGTGTACCATTATACAGTATGATGTAGAAAAAAAAAATCACATTTCTCATTAAAGCATTTCCATAAATATGTTATGATTACTCGAGTATTTTTATGACTTTAATAAAAGATGAGCACAAAATTTAACAAATGCACCGTTGCTGTCATTTTATTTGAGATATTTTGCACTGTAATATTCGTGTCAGTGCTATTTGCAAAAACACTGGTCATGTTTGTTCTTTGGTTAGATATGATCATTTAAATGTCTTTTTTTTTTTCTTAAATGGCACAACTTAATGAATACTACAGAGGTCCAACATTCATTCTAAAAGCATACTGATGAACCATATAAAAGTACATACTTTTATTATTTTCCTGGTATGTCCGTCATTCATCTATCAACTATTTCTTTAGTACTGAATAATATGCACTGCTGTTTTTCACATGGTTGTCTAATTATCTGAAAACGTTACATTGTAATTAAGTAAAGACCAGACGTCCTTGAGTTGAGCTGTTACAATGTAACATGCCAGAGCTGTTTCTTATGAGCATTTTGTAAGTGAGGGATGGTGTAAGTGGATGTTAGGGAGTGACATCTGTGTCGTCCATTCCTCTTTCTCTTCAGGACTTCAATAAGTATTAAGCTTCTACGATCTGATAATCAGAATTATCAAATCAGCAAATCAGATAATCGAAGAATCGGATAATTGGATACCTGCATTCTCCATTACCAACGCTTATGTATTCCTCCATTTCAAATTATTGGATTTAATAACATAATGCAGCTTACTTGAAACCATACATGACAGTATTTTCAAGAAGAGAAAAAGCAAATGCATTTCTGAAGCTCTCATAATATATTTGCCTTAATTAATGTTCAGGGGTATAATCATCCATCCATTTTTGAAACTACTTGATCCAATCAAGGGTCTCAGGTGGGCCTGGAGCCTATCAAATGCAGCCATAGAGCACCCTGGATGGGGTGAAACATGGGGAGGACACACAAACTTTATGCACACAGAGCACAGGTGCGATTCACAGTCCCAGCCCTGGAGGTGCTAGGAAATGATAATAACCACCACTCCCCCATATACAATCATTAAATTATTTAATCAGTAAAGACAATGCCATGATTTAGGTTTTGTATTAAATAAATTTGTACTCTTTCAAGTAATTCTGAGCAATCGAAAAGACATGGTACCCAGAATGCCGTTTTTTTATAAGTACATAGACTCAGGAGCAAGTGTTGATACTGATCTGCAGATATCACCAACAACTGTGTTATTCCATAGCTTTAGAATACAGTTTATAGCATAAAGGCATCCTGGGATCAGTTACAAAAATGACCTCATTTTACCTGTCTAGGGTATGACAGTTTGTGACACTGTTCTTTGATTCTTTGTTAAGTGCTGTGGGGCAACCGTGTTGGGAAACATGCAACTGAAAAATAACTTGAATTGGCTAAATGTGTGAGGTAAATAATAATATCAACACATGATATCTCTGAAAGCACTAACCCAGCACAGTGGAGTTGTTACCACCTTCTGCTACATGTTTAATGTGAATGTCTTTCCACTTTGCCTCCCATACAGTTCAATTAGGCTTTTTCTCGGATGTGCTGTGATTATAAAGATTGTCTAAACAAAGAGAAAACTGTGTGGCCTCAATTTGGGTCACTGCCTCTACATTTTTGAATTAGCCTGGCTGATGGCAGATCATGTGATCATAATACGTGACCTGT
This sequence comes from Gymnarchus niloticus, assembly GCA_009936485.2. Lineage (NCBI taxonomy): Eukaryota > Metazoa > Chordata > Actinopteri > Osteoglossiformes > Gymnarchidae > Gymnarchus > Gymnarchus niloticus. Next base: position 2,517 of record JAACJT020012343.1, on the reverse strand, counting down.
AATACCCAACTGAATGCTTTTCAACAATCATTGTGTTATCATACAGTATTGACAAGTGTTTCCTGCTTAACATTGAACTGCCATTATTTCAGTATAAAGTTTTTGCTTGATAAGAATAATGGGGAGCAATTCAACACATCCACCCTTATCTCAGTGGGTGTTAAACTCAAATGCATGACGAAATATCTACAGTAATGTATTTAAAATGAGAACAGCCCTCCCCCCCTCCAAAATCCCAGCTGTGTGATTATGTATTCAAGATATAGTGAATAGCCCTGGTACTAAAGCCCTGAAAAATGGCCGCTCATCTATGTATGCATGGTATAGACATCGATAATAGATTCAAAAGCACCTTCAGATTTCCCAGAGGAGAGTGAGATGCACCACAACGAGGTGAGAAGCTGCCAGGCTGGCTGAGCTGTGTGACTGGATGAGCTTCAGCCAGATGAGAACAATTTGAGAGGTGCTGAGTCTAAGCTCACACTGGGAGGAAGTGGTCTTGAAAACTGCTGGCAGACAAAAAACAAAAACACTGCTATATGTGGCACAAGGTCTAATTGCATGCTGCTCGCTGGAGTGGTACGCTATGAGTGCTTTATAATGGGTTCAGAACAAAAACATAGAGTATGTTTTTCCCAACATTAGTTAAAAATGAACTAGCATCGGTGTTATACAAAATCATCCATTTTATGTGCATGGTGTAATAAATGAAATTAATATTCCCCATTTCTTACCAGCTATCCAGTTGTGAGTTGGGGCTTAAAAACAGATTTACTTGAATATGATTTGTGGTTAATGAATTGATAATGACTGACTTCATTAGATTCTCTGTCATTAAAAATTCATTTTTTGCATTAAACTATAATATATGATGTTACTTAATTTACTTCCGTGCAGCTTCCTGTTGCAATGAATGCCAAAATTCTGTAAGCAGGTAACACCATCAATTTACACAGTAAATGTTTTTGAATAAGCATGAAAGCTAAACTTCCATAATTAATGTTTTTAAGGAAATGCAATTCAATGCAAAATATCTGATGATTCACCGAGTGTCTAATTCAATTATTGTCCATTTAAGTTCCTGTCACTGTACATTTGTGTTCAAAACTTTTTCCATTTATTTTAGGTCTGTGCTGTTAAATGCCATTACCTATTTTTTTCTTTTCCAAAACTAGTATCTCAAAGGAATACTGCAATAAATCTATACAATGTTTATAAATGAATGGGCTTCTGTATTGCATCTGCTAAAGTGAGACCTCCAGAGAAATTGCATTGATTGGTCAATAAAACAGATGGAATGATGACATTCTAAGAATTAAAATTAGCTTAATTATTGTGGGATAATTTTAAAATAGTCATACATGTAGTTTCTGCAAAAAGTGGCAGGCTATCTAAAAGAAAAAATATATATGGAAGTAAGAATGTTCATGTGTTAGCAAGCGGAACAGATGTCGATGAAGGGTAACACAAATGTTTATTCTCCATTTGGGTCCAGAAACAGGCACACCGGGGCAACATCAACAACCAGCAAAACCAACAGGACAGCGAAGCTCTCTTAAAGAGCGCTAACGAAGGGGAAAACGCAAAACAGGTGTGTCCCGTTTAGGATACACCGAGGAAACAGAGGGTCGTAACAATAATTGTTGTAAAAGTTGTTGTTTTGTTCACACTTGCAAATAATTTAGGATTTCACTTGAAGACATTTGACTTGAAAAGTGAGATCAAAGTAATATTAAACCCAATTTCTTCCACCCCAAATGTTATTTGGAACTTCTAAGGAATTCTGCTTTTGTAAAATATTTGCAGTGAAAAACACTTTTTTTTATGTTTTTAGTCTCAAATAATGTAGGATGGTTACTGATACATTACTGAGAAAATATGGAAATATTGACTGTATACATTCTTTTGTCTAAACAGATACACAGAGAACTTTTGGTACACACATATTCTTCTTATTATTATTTCTGTGTATACTTTTACAAGAGAGAGTTTCTCGAATGAGAGATTAGGAGTATGACATGTCAATAAAATAGATGAAATTATTTAAATTAAGCACCGGTTTCCCCAACATGAGCTCCAATGAACATTTTTTGTAAGAGAAACTGGGTAACACGGTGCTATATTAGCAAGAACATTTTTACCATAAAGCAAGCCATGCGTGTTTAAGATTATTTATTATATACACAATGGTCTATTGTGTATATATTAGATACTTTGGACCCCATCAATATTGCCATATTTTGACTTAACCTTACTGTATATAATTACAACATTCAGAAGAGCTATTGTAGCCTTCTTGATTAACACCTGTGATTTGCTTGTGCACCAAAGAGATGAGTTATATTTATGAAAACTGAATACCAGTGCTCTACGCTGGGCTGCAGAGCATTCTCCTACAGAGCTCCACAGTTGTGGAATGGTCTTCCCGCAGCAGTGCGGTAATCTGGCTCACTCTCCATCTTTAAGTCCAGGCTGAAAGCACACCTCTTCAGTCTAGCTTACAAAGACCTCAGGTAG